>VYZR01082581.1:6148-18972 GCA_013400675.1 Oxylabes madagascariensis
TCATCTGAGCTCACTGTGGGCTGCCAGAGAACGGGAGGTGCTGGCCTCCCTCCCTTGCTCCCTCACACATGGTGTTGCTGCTGTGTGACACCCAGGGACTGCTGCCACAGGAGACTAATCCTGCAGGATGTGGTTGCATTTCCCACGGGATCAGTGAACTGATCCAAATCACCAAGCAGGCATGTGATTGCTAATGCAAGGACTGGAGCCAGGGCTGGGAGAAAGGAAGAGTGGGATCAGCACTTTGGCCATAGACTGAAGTTAAGTTGGATTAAACACAGCACAAAGCTGTACTCTGAAAAACTCATCACATCATGATGATTTTCATTTGGTGACAACACCCCAGAGTGACAATTGGTACTTGCTGGAATCCATATGTTAATTTATTCAATAGATGAATATAATAGACTTCTGTCAACACAATATTTTACAGGTAACAGCTGGTATACAATGAAATTAATGAAGAGTAAAAAATGAGATAATCCTTGATATAAAATAGTGAAGTAATGCAGTCAGTTGTAAGACTGCTACTTATCAGTTATCAATGAGATACAGTGCAACTTTTTCTGTTGGGGCAACTGTAGCCTGCAAGCAAACATTTCACATCTGTGATGACAATGGACTGTCTCAGGTGTGTGTCTCAGCATGATTACAGGGTCACAGAATCACAGAATAGTTTGGACTGGAAGGGACTTTTAAAGGTCATCTAGTCCAACCCCCCTGTTGAGGGCAGGGACATCTTTCAAAAGCCCATGGTTGCTCAGAGCTCAGTCCAATCTGACTTTAATGTTTACAAGGATGTGGCATCCACCACCTCTCTGGGCAACCTGTTCCAGTGTTTTATCACCCTCATTGTAAAAAACTTCTTCCTTCTATCTAATCTAAATTGACTCTATTTTAGTTTAAAACCATTAAAGGTCACCCTTAATGGATCCATTTAGTCCAGAGAGTTTGCTAGTCTGCTGTCTACACAGACATTAACCTGAGATAAGAACTGATGTCTCCATTATAAAATGTGAAATGTGAGAAGAAGATAGAGAAGGTATGTTTTCTTCCATTTGCATATGTTTGGTTTGTGTGACAGAGGGCTAAGAAAAAGGCTTATAAAAAGCAAGATATAATGCAGTGATGCTCCTCAGGGGCAGAGGCATAGGACAGTAAAATCAATCTCATGTTTCTTAATGAGCTCTAGGTTTCCATCTGATTTTAATTGTCTGCCTGGAATAGTAAAACACTTTCAGGCACTTATATTCTGCTCATTATAAACAGCATATAACACTCAAGATGTTTCTTCCATTTCCTGCCTCATTCTGGCTTATCAATTATGATTCTCAGTACTACAAGAAAGTGAATTTTCTTCTATTACAAAACTCAAAAACCTGCCTTTTTCTATGAATGATATGAATAACATTACTGCAAGAAGGGAATTATATACAAAATGGCATGTTTTATACAAATATATATATAAAAAAGACGTTTTCTTTGGGGAACATAATTTAATAACCAATTTTTCCCCTTCAGCATTCACAAGACATAAAGTAGAATGCCATTGTTTGAACTTCCAGCTCTACTTCTGTAATTGACAAAACCATTTTTCAAGTGGCTTGTTGAACCAGAACATATATGCACAGCCAAATCTAGCTGTGGAAGGCAAGCTGTATGCTTTTGAAACTACACAAGCTTCCTCTGCTGGAAGAAATACACAGCTGCAGGGTTACCCATGGCATCTTGAGAGGAGGAAAGGCTCCATCATGAACTTTGTAGAAGGGACACTTTTTCCAACAGAAATTGAAAAGTGAAATTTTAAAACTTTGGTAGAAACAGAGAAAGTCCCAATGTTTAGTAGGTGTATCATTGCTGCATAGTTTAGAAGTGCACTGGAAACTAATCTTGTGGAGCATATACAACCAAAGGCAGGAAAAATATCCGTCCTAGACAATACAGGGATATTTTTTGTTATTTACAGGGAAATGTGCTTTTTGTCACTAAACACTTTTTTTTTTTTTTTTTTTTTTTTTTTTTTTTTNTTTTTTTTTTTTTTTTTTTTTTTTTTTTTTTTTTTTTTTTTTTTATAAAATTGCATCCTACCCTGGCTGGTTCCTTGGCTCATTCCTGGGAGAGTAAGTTGCTGTTTGAGCAAATCTCCCAGTAAGGAAAGTCAAAAGGACTGGGCATTGATCTGAAAAGAGAAGCCATAGTCAGGATGACTCAGTGTGCAGAAAGGAACATTAATTATACCTTTGGGGTTTAATTCACTTATTCAGGTATTTCATGCTGATAAAGTTTTCCCAGAAAGCTGCTTTTCTGTAGGGTCACATTGAGGATATTTACAGCACTCATATTCTGACGTTCTTCTACACTGCTGAAGGAGCACATTTTCAATGCTCAACCCCCATCTGCTGGCATGCCACTCAGCAGTCACTCACTCTGAGATTTTTCTTGAACTCTTAGGCTTTGTTTTAGTTTCTTCCTCATGATGATTGACAATACGAGACTGTCAATTTTCTTTAGTCTTTTTCCTAGCTTATTCATGAATATGCTGAGCAAGATGGGTCCCATATTGGTTCTGCAACAGCCTACTGGTAACACCTCGCACTGTAAAAGGTTTTTGTCTTTTTCTTTCCTCTCTATCCTCAGTTAGAGACCCATGTAAGGACCTCCCCTCTTGCCCCAGGAACACTTAAATTCTTAAAGGTCTGTTTGTGAAGAGGCTTGTTAAAGCTGCTGTGCATTGTGTGATACAGGCAAGAGTCACATGTTTACTATTATAAATTAAGAAAGAGCTGGGTGACTGGTGCATCTTTCATCTTAGAAAACACCAATGACCTTATATTGTTCCTTTGAGAAGTTTCAGTCTTTGTCAGTAGGGAAAACACCTTTCCTTCACAGATATTTATCAAGCAGAAGTTCACAGTCACAGCCTTCACAAATATGTAATTATATATATTTTTCGTAACTCTTTTCTTACTGTTGGAGACTGAAATGTTATAATTTATGGCTTAAACATAACTAGTAAGGCAGAAAATCTCTGCATATTCAAAGTATCATGTTAAATTGAAAGCAAACCAGATATTGAGAAGTTGACACACAAAATAAATTGAATCTTTGAATGCTAGGAACATCTGGATTCAAAAAGATACATCAGGGAACTGTCTTAATGATAAGAAGTGTTTGTTTTTGAAGTCTCAGTCATTGTATTGGGATGGTTGGCTAGCATAACATCTAATCATTCTATTTTTAATAAAGATTTCTGCAACACTAGCCTTTCTTTGGACTATAATACACAAAATCTTTTTTTCTTATAAAAGATTAAAAAAACCCATAAAAGGTTGAGAAAAGGAGAGGAAAATTTGAAAGGCTTCTGTTATTTAGCCTGTAAAATGGAGTTGAAATTTAGACTGAAAGACTAGCATTTGCAAGATGAACAGCAAACAGACACATTCATTATTTTAAAATTACATTCAAAACTATTTTTTAAAAATTTCTAGAAGTCCTGGGAGAAATTGGAAGTGTGTCAGAACATGAGATACAGTATAAAATTTAGAAGCTGACAAGATTTTAGACCTTCTAATACATCATTCTGACTTCATTAGAACTTTACTTGGACTGGTATCTAGTTAATGACTGAGGAGTTTTGAATCTGCTCCTTTGTTTTCCTGCATTTGACAAGTAAATCTGCCTACAGAGCTTATTCCACAGCTCAAACAATAATTTTTCAAGCACTGAATCTTGTTGAACATATAATGCAGAACTTCAAAACCTTGAGATGAAATAAATCCCTGACGATATACAAGCAATAGAAAGACCTCACGGTGGCCTCAGGCCTGGAGCTTTTGTGGTGGAAGTCACTTCAGAGCGGCATGGGAACTTCTTTGTCCTTATGTGGCTTGAGCTAGAGAATCTACAACCTAAACGTAGAAAGGGAATTAACAAGATAAACCAGAATCACCTCTACCAAGTCAAGTATATAATCCTTGTGAAAATTATTTAAGTCCCAAAGAATATACTCATGGAGAGAAAATTACAGTTGTACACCTTTCATAATACAAAAGAGAAAACTTGTGTACCTTTTTAATATTGACTCCACACTGAATGTGCAACTGCAGAAAAAATAAAGCAGCTGATAAAATCCGTATCATAATGACTATATAGAAAAAAAAACCCCCAAAAATAAAACTGCATAGGCAATAGTAAAACTGGCATTTTCTCAGTAAGGATTTTTAATATTATGTGATGTGGCAAAAGCTCAATAATATTCATGAGACAAAGGAAAAGGTTCACTTGTAGCCCACTGACTTTCTTCCTAGCAAGCTAGAAACCTACTGCAAACAGTGGAGCAACCATAGAGATATTAAACTTTTTTTTTTTAAAAAAAAGAAGATTGCAAAAATGCCTTAGAAAACAATCTCAATAGAGAGTTTTGATACTGATTCTCATGACTGTTGATTTTTCATTGAGGTTGAACACAAATTAAAAGCCTTTACATTTCTTTGAAAATCACATACCAGTAAACAGTAGAAACTTGTTCATAATTCCTGAAGCCAAACCCCACAGAATCTCAACTCCATCCCAGCTTTAAGGAAATTATCAAGTCCTTCATGAACAACTGAAAAAAGAATTCCAATAATTCAATTTTCTATACAGTTTCTAGCCATCATCGTTTCCTGTTTCAGTGTACTCAAGGGCTGGTACATTCAGTTTATTTTCTCAGGTAAAAAACCAATGTGCTAGCGTGTGGGCACACTTATTTGCCTGCATCAGGCTGTTGGCTAATTTTATTTGAATAATACTTTCAGATAGAGATCTTAGGAACATTTATGCGTCTCCAAGTTTCAGGAAAACCAGATTGTGTAGCATTAACTCAGCTCACATAAGACAACAAAGAATATCATAACTATAGGAAAAACTTCAGTGGAAGTTCCAACCACTTTTCAATAAGACCATTTTCTATTTTCACGTGTTTCTTGCTGTTAAGAGATTTATACAAACTCTAGTGAATTATCTAATGAAAAGCAAGTTATGCTTATGAGTGGATGCTCACATCATTTTAAAAAATCACTTGAGAAGACAGGGAACTTCGCTGTCCCATGGATCCCCACCGGCTGACAGGTTTCCAAAACTTTTAACACTCATGGAATTCCCCAGGCTTTTGTGCCGAGGACGAACAAGGAGAGACTCTTAGGGCATTCCATGGCACATGGGAAGCTGTGTGACTGAGCTGTTAAATTCCAGTTGTAACAAAGAATGGAACATTGTCGAGTTCTCAAGGGATTTGGACGTACGCAGAACTTCTGCGTGGGAGAGACCTCAGTGCTGACCCACTCTGCTCCCGCTTAGGAACTACAGGAGAAGCACGACTGGCATTTTGGGCTGGGGCTCCTGCAGCTTCTGACGGGAAGGCGGGCGCCTCCCGGCCCCGCAGCCTTCAGCGGAGCTCGGGGGTTGCGGAGCTTTCCCCGGGCCGAGCGGCGGCGGAGCGGGCCCGGCCGGCAGGGCTCCCGCCGCGCCCATGGCGGCGGGCAGGTACCGCGCAGGGCAGGCGGGGCCGCCAGCCGCTCCGCCCCCCTCCTTCGCCTCCGCCTCCCGCCTCAGGTTTGTCATCGTGTCGCCGGCACGGCCCGGAGGAGGAGGAGGAAGAGGAGGGATGAGGAAGCCGCTGCTGCCTTTGCATCCGTGACGAGGGCCTGGAGAGCCCGGGCTTGGGACGGCCCCTTTCCCACCGCCGGCGCACAGGCGCTGCTCGACCGGGGGAAGGGCCAGGAGGAGGAGGAGGAGGAGGACGGCGGTGGTGGTGTGTGTGAGAGAGCGTGGAGATGAGCTCAGCTCTGTGCCCTGGAGCCGCCTGAGGAGAGCCGGCTCCCTCCCAGCCTCCCTCGCCGCCGCCGCCATGGCTCACTCCCCCGTGCAGGCGGGGCTGCCGGGGATGCAGGTGAGCGGCTGTCCCAAGGGCAGGCACGGACACGCACCTCGGGCCGCGGTGGTTGTAAAGGGGGGGATTCCCGGGGCTGGGGGGACGGGGCGAGGGGAGAAAGCCCCTCTTGAACCTGGCTCGGCCGCGGGGGCCGGGCTGGGGGCAGGGGAGCGGGAAGGAGGCGAACCGTGCTGTCGGCGCTTGGCGTGGTGCCCGGCGAGGTCCCTCCGGCCGGTGGATCCCTGCCTGCCGCTGCCTCCCTCCATCCCTCCTCGGCAGCCGCGGTGCCGCTGCAGGCGTGCGGAGCGTGTGGCCCCCTCCCCTGGCCAGGAGTTCAACGTGTTTTAATTCCTGAAGCGAACCGCGGCTCAGTGGGCGATTTTCGGCCCCGTTGATTTGAGGTCGGCAGGGGAAGCACACGTAAAACCAGTCCGTACGAGCGGGGCCTGGAAATGTTGACCTTCAGCGCACGCTGCAGTGCCCGTGTCTGTGCTGCTGCTCTGAGGTGGGTGCTCGGGGATCGTGTTTGGCTGCTGTGTTTGATTCCGAGAGTTGGTCAGCTGCTGTCGTTATACGGTGGAATTTGCTCGTTCTGTGTCTTAACTATATATTTGAAATAACTAGTGCGGTTTTATGCTGACTGAGCTGGCCTGTGCTCCCCGCCTCGTTTTTCTTGATTTAAATGGAAACTGCTGCCAGGAAAACATTAAGGTCATTGGTATCTGTGTGTTGTTATTCTAATATTTCCCACATCTGATTAGAAACTTTCTTGCCCTTATCTCCAAAGGAACAACTTATGAATGACATGTAAGAGTTTCTCTCAGTTTGTCTCCTGGATTGAAAGTGTTTGTGCATAATTTGGTTTAAGTATTGATTTGCCATGGTTCGTTTTATTGTGAGTCGAGATTCTAAGTCTTGAATCTCTTTTCTTTACAAGATCTGAGGATTTGAATTGAAAATGTTACATACTTGGGCATAGCATGAATTATATGCTCATACATAGTACTGGATGCCCTGTAGCCTACGTAGGCCCACTCTGAGCTAATTAATTTATTGCTGTGTAGGTCCTGGTGTTCAAGTTCAAGTTCACCTTCCAAATATGAGCAGTTTGCTGATTGCCAGAGACAGAGAAATGAGGGTTTCTTAATTGACTATGGATATTGTTTGGGCTTTATTTTTTTATTCCTTTGAGATGTATTAGAACCAAGACAACTACCTACTTTGAGACAGAATCTATAACACTTTAGCATTTAAAATCAGGTTTGTAGCTGCTTGGAAGTGAGAGAATGAAGATTTTTCCATCAGGATGCGTGTACTGATGATGTATGTCACTGCATGATCTGAGGACCTGTGCTTTTCATTGACTTGATTTATTACTTAGTTTGTAGTACTGTTAGCTGTACTAAATGGGTGGATCTTCAGCGTTGTTGTTAGTCCACGTAATTTGGGACTTTGCTTCAAGTAGTTCTATTCAAAATGGTATTATTTTTCTCATGATTTTTATTCTATTACTATAAGAATTGCTCAAGTTTCATCATCTAAAAAAACCCCCCGGAACACCAAACTGAAGATCTGCCGATAGGTAGAGGCATAAAGTCTGTGAGCAATGTGAATGCTGCTCACTTATTTTCTGTGCCTGGTTCAAGACGTCTATATCCATTTCCATTCTGTCAGGATGTATAGCAGTTTTATAGCGGTCAGTTTTCAGTACATGATTCTCTTTGAATTTACTTCCAAATAAAACTTCAAAGAGTAAAGTACATACAACGTATAACATCTGCTTAGATAACAAAAAGATTTGGAACTTTTTCATTATGTAGAAGAGAGGAATAGAGCTTAGTTCTCTGAGTTATAATTAAATTGCCTAAATCATGGGACTATCTCTTCTTTTTCTGTAGTGTGATCCCTCCTCCCCACCTACCAGCTTCTGCCACAAATGGTGGAAGCAGTGTCAGTGACAAGTTATGCAGCTTTCTCCGACATTCTTTGCTATACTTACACAAGAGAGCAGCCATTGTGCTTGTGTGAGCAGACTAACTTCTTGACCCCAAAAAATCACTTGGAGGGACATCACTTATTAACGCCGTTTGGCGTGAGCACGGTAGTGTCAATAGAGCAGAGGAATGAAGGATTAATATATTTCTCCCTGAACAAGATGTCTGATCAATGTTTGAAGAGTGATGCATAAAAAGTGAGTGGGTGTAGAGAGAGCCAAAGGAATGAAAAACCGTGGAGGAAATGTAGGATGGTGCTGGAAGGTTGTCAAAACCTGAGAATTGCTGCACAGTGGGCATGTTGTAACCTGAATAAAACCAGAGTTGGGTTTTGACCTAAATTTCTGTGTGTGCAGTTTGAGTTCGGACTTGAAGTTTTTGCTGTCATTGTTTTAAGGGCTCTGTGTAGATATGAGTTTGAGTGTGCAGAGTGAAGCTGCATTATTACTAAACTGAGGGTGTGTTGTCTTGCTTCTTCATGCCTTATGGATGTGGCCTGGGGAGCGTGCGTGTTTGCCTGTAAATGTGTGAGATTCCTGCAAGGCTGGCTCGGAGTAAGTGTATATGACCTTGATTCTCAGACTGGCCTGAATTTCAAGGCTTCTGGAGCTTCTTTATGGAAGCTGTATTTTAAATAATCAAGTACTGTGTTTATAAATTTATGGTAATAAATTCCTGTGGTGCTTTTAAAATTCCATCGTCTTTAAGACAAGACTCTTCTGTGAGATAACCCCCCTTTTTATCTTCCTCCCTTTTCAGTTTTTTTCTTTTTTTTTGTAGCAATAACAGTGTTTATGCAGTAAGTTATTTTTATTCATTCTTCATTGTATTTTCAGTACAAGAGCTACAGGTTCTTCATGCAAAATGTAAATGAGCGTTGACATTCAAGCTGTCTTGCTTCAAGAAATGCTAGAAGTTTAACTAAATTTAAGTGGGAACTTGACAAATGAACAGAAAAGGTTGTTAAGTATAAAGGTACCTTTTCTGGCTCAGGAAGTATCTGAAGTGTCAGTTTACTGGGGACTGGAAGGGTGTTTTGGGAAATACTGCTGTTTACTTGCCTATTTTTGCGCTGTTCCCAAGGTGTTCACTTTTGACTGTTGCAGAAGTGTCCTGGCCTAGAGGATCCTTTGTTCTCATCCAGCATGGCTGTTCTTTCGTAGTTACACGCTATAGGTATTACTGTCTCCCTTATCGTAACTTATTCTCCTTTTACAATAAACTGTTTTAACTACTTCCTGTGTGAGCTCTTTGTTTGGTAACTGAAAAATACTGTGTTACTAAATCAAAGGCACTGTGGAAAAGGCCACTTAGCTTCTCATGCTTTCCATTTGCAGTTTCTGTGTAGGAGATTACCTTTCCCCAGTTTGATTTTTTTTTTGAGAGAGAGTTTGTGCTCGCTGTTACTCTTTATGTTATAGTTTGACAAGTACTTTGCAGTGACTTTGAGCATTTAAATACTGGGCAGCACCGTTATGACCTCGGCTAATCAGTTTTAAAATATCCTGAATACAGATGTCATGGTTCTGTGACATATTACAAGCTCAGCCCTTGGGTGCTAGGACAGAAGAGTTTCAATTGGTGAAAATGAAGTGAGCATCTTCTCACTCTGTAGTCAAAGGCTGTTTCAGGGCTATGTAATAGATGTGTAGGGAGCTGTTTGAAAGGAGTCAGGAAAACCTATTTCTGTTGGGTGGCCTTCCAGAATAGGTAAATAGATACAGCTTATGGTGATTGTGTCTTTCAGGATCCTCATGGGCCAGTCAGACTGGCCCTGTGTTGTGGCAAGTTTCATGTGCCAGTTTCATGTTTGAGTAAGGTACCCTCTTAGCCAGCTGGCATCTTTGTTCCCCAGAGAAACAAAAGGCTACTGATGCAGAGATCACATTTAAATATCTGGCCTTGTGTTATGAGTGGTGTACAAGGCTCTGATGTCAGCTTTTACATAGTGGCATCTTTTGTGTTTCTGAAGTAGAAAATGCAAGTATGTATCTTGGCTGCATTTTCAAAATCTGCTTAAATTCGTCTCGTACTCCCTTTCCTGGGGGTGGGATGGGAAGGGGAATAGAAGATGCACAAAACACTGATGGACAAAGTCAACAAGGCATCTAATATAAATTAAAGGCATCTAATATAAATTAATAATAATATAAAATACTGCATCCATCATAATAATTTGGTCCCTGCTATACAAAAAAGATGTGGACAGCTGGAGAGGGTCGAGAGAAGGGCCACAAAGATGACTGGAGGATTGGGAAGTGTTTTACATGGGAAAGGGCTGAGAGAGCTGCCTGTGTTTAGCCTTGAGAAAGGACGGCCCAGGATGGAGACCTTATCACCATGTTCCAGTATTTACGAGGTGTTTACAGATGAAGATGGAGACTCCCTTTTTACTAGGAGTCACATGGAAAGATGAGGGGTAAGAGGTACAAGTTACCCCTGGGGAGGATTCTGACTGGACACAAGAGGAAAATTTTTCACTATCAGGACAGTCAGCCATTGGAATAATCTTCTTGGGGAAGTGGAGGATTCCCCAATGCTGGACTCTTTTAAGACTTGCCTGGACAGAGTCCTGGGCTACCTTATCTAGACTGTGCATTTGCCAGGAAAGGTTGGACCAGATTTTCCTTGAGATCCCTTCAAACCTGGTATCCTATGATTCTGTGATTGAATTTGATCTGGTTATTGCTTTTGTGGTGATACACCTTTTGTGGAAAACTGTTTAATTCAGCAGTGTTCTGTGTGCCCAAAAGTAATAATTTGTGTGGATGCAGCTATATAATCAAAAGTTTTTACTTGTTTTTACTTGTATGCTCTTTGTTGATCTGGGTAAGTTTCCATGAGCATGTATGCACAAATGTCAGACTCTGCTGGTTGTATATTAGTATAGAACAAGAGACTTCTGCAGTGTAGCTTGATAAAAAGTGAGGCTTGAATCGGGAGAATTTATTGTATTTGTAGTTGCTCTGCTTGGCAGCTTCTTGAGACAGACATCTGGGTTTTCTGTCAGATGCAATGGGTGCAAGATGAGTCTCCCCTCAAATTATAGGATTGTTGTAGAATTTAAAATTCACTATTTTCCTTATTTTTCTGAAGTAGTATTAATGCAATGTAACTTTCTAGTTGCCTCTATTACCATTCTTTATTCAGCCATTTGTCATAATGATGGAGTTTTCCCTAAAGAGCTACTACTTTATTTTTCTTTTTATCAGTAGCTTAGCTAATGAAGAGTGATTTTTTTAATAGTGTTTTAGCTTTTTAGGAAGTGTAAACAAATGAGACATTATTCTAAAACTGTTTTTGGGGCATTTTTCCTTAGCTGTCTTTCTCTTTGTGTCTAAAATACATTTTGTGTTTCACTGCCATACTGTACCTACTGTTGATACTGGTGTGTTGTTTTCACTGTGAGCCCAAGGCATGAAGGGAGTTTGAATTGCAGTAATTTAGAGTTTAGAAGTGTAATGGATGGAAGGGAGGAAGGTACAGGTTATGAAATTTTTTAGTGACGTTGCACTAAAACCTGAGAAACTTCAGACACTAGGAATAAATTCCAATTGAATATGCTTTCTGGAAGCAGGCTACAGTTAGGTAACTACTCATTTTGGTATTAAACTCCTAGGGTTGTACACTAAGCAGCTTTCTGAATGAAAATGTCAGAAAACTTCAGACTGATAATGTGCAGGGGACATTGCACCCAGAAAATGGTATTGGTGAATTAGAAATCTGGAAGCGTGCTTTGTGTATTTGTGTTACTGATAAAGAATCGAATATTTTGTATTCTGAATCTAAGATAAGTGCACCTTCCTTGAAAGTAAGTGGAAAGGGAGTTATACAAGGGCTGAGGAATACTTTTATGATGGGCTAACTTTATGCAAATTTTTTATTACTGCTGGAAATGTGCTTACACCCTGTTTCAAGCTAGGTAGAAATCAGAACAGAAGAGTTGAACTGTGTGACAAATATGAGTATTAACAGGCCATAGTGATTCATGCTAAATGTTTTTACCTTCAGTGTTTGAGATGCAAGGTTTACAGCTTTATTTTTTGCTTCCTCTCTCACCTGTTTCAACCCATGGAAGTATCACAGCAGAATTTATGGCAATTGTTCCTTTTTCTCGATAGTTAAATTGCTATTGCTAAATCTCTGTATTTTTGGTATATTGTATTTCTCCCAGAAAAAAGCAATTTCCTTATGGTAATGTGTGAATTGAATAATTGTAGTGTTGGAGATGGAAAGTGAGAAATATGGAATGTGTATGGAGAAAAAAAAGAAAATAATTACGTGTTACTTTTTATCATTGACAAATTCTCAATGAAAGAGCTGGATCTTAGTTCTACACTTGGTTATTACAGATGAATGCTTTCATTCTAATCTTTGTACCTCTCAGTCAATGTTTTGCTGATTAGTCTTCCTAAAATAAAAATCAGTTGTTGGTTTTCATGATAATTATAAGATGGCTATGGTAGTTTGTCTCATTTTACTTTATTGTTGATAAATAAGACTGAGAGATGGTTCAAATTTGGTTCCAGTTTTAAGGCTTCTTAAAAATGTCTTTTTTCTTTGTTTAGATATAAGTCACAGACTACAAATCCAAATACTTGATTATATTTTGTCTTTTTGGGTTAGTTGACTGCTCTTTGAAAGTATGGGTAGGGTTTGATACAATTGAACCATTGAACAGTTTATAATCTGCCTATGCCTCTGTTTTATTTCAATTTCACACCAACTGCAGGAAATAGTTTTGTGTGTTGTATCTGTTATTCATGTATGGTGTATATATCTTGCTGAAAACAAGAGCTTGTGAGCTTCTGAGATAGCTGAAATGCTGGGTAGTAAACTTCGAAGCTTCTCCTTCCTGGAGGTAGTTTTTTCCCTGATACAAAACCATCTTATATGGGTGTTTTGGGGAGTTGATGGTT
>VYZR01082582.1:14459-25387 GCA_013400675.1 Oxylabes madagascariensis
AGCACCCAGTTAATCAGAGAGGCTGGTTATGTGCTTAGGACTCCCATATACGTGCAAGGTACACTGATGCACACACAGTGAGACTAATGTGTTCTGGGCTTGGGAAATCCCCATGTAAGAGCACTGTGTGTGCCAATACAGCAGGTAAAATTACTTTATGAAATTTCCTTTTTCCCTCTTCATGTCTGTTCATGGCATCCCTTTTCCAGAGGCCCTTGCTGTTATCCCACCAGGCAGATCTGCTGGGCACAAGGAATGTCCCTAAGGGAAGCAGGCCACAAGAAAAGGATGAGGTGACTTTCCCATATAATGTAGTAAGTGACAGAAAGTGCATGCGAGATAGGTGAAGCACATGTTGGCATTGCAGAAGGCTCAGTCCTACTTGTGCTTCACACATTTTTCCTTTCCAAGCAGGAATCATTACCCCAATAAAACACCAGCAGTTCCCTTTTTGTTAATTCCAGTTTTGTGGTAGCTCAAGAAGATCTTTATGGAAAGGTGAAAAATATAAAACAGCTCTATGTAATACCTCTTGAGTGTGAGAGATGAAAATGCTTATTTTATCATGTAGAACCCCTCTTGAAAATCTCATGGGGTGTGGGAGAAGAGGCCTTTGAGTGTCCTGAAAAGAGGAAAGCCATGAGATGGGTACCTAATAGGTTTTCTGGAAGAATTGGAGGCTTTGAAACAGATAAAAGTTCTCAGAACTTCAGATGATGAAAAAGTCAAGGACTTGGAAGCTTTTCACGAAGATAAAATTTGAATATTTTGTAAAGACTCAGTGAGTGAAGGCTGAGAAAAGGAATCTTAACTTGATATATATATTCATAGTCAACAATAAATTGGGATAATCAGAAACAGATTGATGCTGAACTCTGCTCAGGTCATGCCATGCGGGGGCATTTGTTGGTAGCTTGAGGGAAATCTTAAAAAAAAACCCCCAAGCTTTGTGTGAGAGATGCACAGAAATGCCCATAATTTATCTGAATAACTTAAATGCGGTAGGTGAACTCAGTCTTGGCTTTGTTTTGCTTGAGTTTTTAAAAAAAGAATAATTTATTTGGTTCATTTGGGACATCTCAAATGTTGATAAACTGGAAAGAACAGTGCCAGTATTTCTGTCATATGGTGACAGGGAAAAACATGCACAACAGAAATGTACTGTGCAATGAATCAAGTAACACAGTTTCTATTCAGATCACAGCCCTGTGGGTAGATTATATAGGGAGTAATTTTAGCCCTCTTAGAAGTGTGTTGCTAGAATTTCTCTATAAAGAGCAGAAATAACAGAAGCCTGGTAATTAAACATGCTGAATTAAAAAATATTGGAGTGAAAATATTTATTGCAATAAGATTGAAGCACTTAAAATCTTTTCAACTAGAGTCTTGCATTATCCTTTGTGCACCAGTGGCATTTAAATTAAAACCAGTGTTTCCCTAAATAGAAAAGTTGGGTTTGATGAAGGCAGAATTTGTGATTAAAACAGCCTCCATTTGAAATCCCTGATTGCATCTATAAAGCAACTCCTTTGAACAGTATCCTGCTGTCATACTGTTGATGACAATAAAACTAAATATAAGAACAGAGAGTATCTGAAAATGTGTGCTTCCAGTTATATATTTATATACGTAACTGAAGCACGAAAGAAACTTGACATATTTAATTCAAATGCAGACGTGAGATTAGGATCCCTTTCCCCGAACCTGATCTTGTAAGAAGGAAGAAACCATTGCTTGTTTGAAACTTCATCCTTTTTAATGGTGAATCGTGGTAATATAACAAAGACAAACATAAACTGGAAGTCTGAATCCATCCCTGATATTGTCTGCTTGTTATGCATTCAGAGAAACCTGTGAAGTCCCTCTGTACGAACTTTCATTCAGTTTTACTGGATGGCAAGCTCTAGAAAAGATATTTTTTGGATTTTTTTCATTCTTCTTCTTTTTTCTATGTTGTACCTACAACCATATCTTATTGTATATCCATATAGAGCATGAGTTTTAGCCCAGTATAGTTGTCTTTGATAGAAGTACATAGACTATATATATACATAGATGTATACAAATAAAAGCAAGAGATCATCTCAAAAAGATCCTCTCAAAATGTCATCTGGTTTCTTTGGTCCTTGCTAGCTGAAGGTAACTGAACACATGCTAAATGGAGCAGAAATGAGAGAGCAGAAAATGGCAATTGTCAATGCAATCAATACCTAGACCACAGTGTAAACATCTGTTGATGTTTGCAGTGTCTAGGATAATGGGGAAAGGTTTAGTTCTGCTTCTGCTTTGCAATATTTTAGCAATGCTTGTAGCCATAAACCTGCCCTAAAACACCAATTAAAGAGGGCTTATGAGTGCTTTGTGTGACTGGAGTGATGCAACAGATCAACACATGTCAATGAGAGCAGCCTGTTGTTGTGCCATTTTTGAAATAACAAACCCGAATAACATAAAGCAATCTGACTGCTGTGTCTAAAAGCAACATGTTGGATGGTCCTCTTTCTCCCTGTAAATTAAGAAGTTATTTGAGTTAACTAATTGATTATAGACTGTTTGGCCCATAGCATCCATTTGAATAATCTAGCAGCTGGAGCATGTAGATGCTGGAGACTCGGGATGAGAAGTGGAGGACAGCTGGGACATGCCTCAGGTGGTAAGGAAAGGAGGCAGCAGCTGGAGAGTATAAACAGGGACCTGACAGGGAAGTTTTAGATGAGGAGAAAATCTGCAGCTGGATTTGTGAAGCTTTACCTTGGTGGTATCACTGAGTTTTTCCTCAAGAACTTTTATTTGGTCACCCTTAAATCTTCTCATCCACCCCTTTTCCACATCTTTACATATGAGTCTCAACTGTGCAGAGTATGCCCTGTTTGGTATGCTGTGATGTATGCTATTCTTTACCATTCCATTAATTTAAGACATAAGAAGGAAAAAGTTATCTTTAATATTCAACTCACCAATATGAAGACCAGGTCATATTAAGGAGCCAGTATTCCCATGAACAGTACTTTTGGACTTCTCATTAGGCTTTTAAGACTGTTTTACAGAGCCTGTTGAATTGCATAAGCCTAAGTATATGATATCATACATAAATATCATTATGTGTAGTGGATGCTTGTAGATTAAAAAGAAAAAGCAGAACCAAGAAAGTAAGATCATTCAGGTCAACACCGAGTATGTAATCTAAATGAATTCCTGTTTGAAGTATGATTTTCAGAACGCAAAATCCAGTCTTGATTTAAAAGGGTAAAGGACAGAGACATGTCATCATCCTTGGGAAGGTGTTCCAGTGGTGAAGTACTGCTGTGGTACAACAGGTACCCTGTGTACCTGCATCAGATATCTATAAAGATATAGATATAGATAATCATATATCTATATAATCTGAATTTGACTGCTGGGACTTGTTTGTAGTGTTGTCTTTTACCTGTAAAAACCTCCTGTCAAAACTGACAGAGACAGTGATCCATTCAGACATAATTTTTGAGGATAAATGGAACTGTGTTGGAGAATTTCTTCTGGTCCTTTACTTATGAGGCTCTTTAGTGAGTTTCTTGAATTGTGCACATCAGACATTGATACAGCCTTCCAACACCAGATGCTTGAGTGCCAAGTATAGAGGTAATTCAAGTTCTTCAGTCCTTTTCAGACTTCTTCCAAAGAGGCCTCTGGGGATGCATTTTTCCCCTCAGCCCTGACAGTGCATCAGGAGCTCATGCTTGGCGGAGTCGTGTCCACTCTTACTGCCAAGCCTTTTTAAAAAATGTTGCCCGCAGCATAAACTCTCTCACACTGCCAAGAGAATCCTAGTCTCTTGTTTAATTTTTAGATATATAAATTGGTTATCAGAGTGAAGGGACATACCCAGAGGCTCACAGAGTCTGGGAGGAGCAATCAGACTCCTAAATATCATATTGTGTCCTTGCCAGTGGTAATTTTACTTTTTTCTTCCCCTGTACTTTGTGTGACTGAATATTTGCATTGTTTCTGCTTCATGTGCCAAGGCTGTACATGCTCTTTCTTTTAGATTTTATCTAGTTTGACCTGGTGAACTTGAGGGATTGCATTGTGATAATGGTGTTTCTCTAATCATGTTTATTATTATTACTATAAAATGTTATCTATGGGGTTAATTATTTCCTGCAGTTGTGTGATTAATAAAATATTCATCTCAAGTACATTATGAAATGCCTTCCATCTTGTTTAACTTAAGATTAAATTTCCTTCATTGCTGCCGAGCCCTGTTCAGGGTGGTACTCCTCTGCTATCTCTGGAGAGCTGATATCATGCTGGTTTGGAATATTCATTAGCGGCCCAACCCTTTTTCCAGGGATAACTCTGATTATGCCCACTTCAAATGTTTCTGCTTTTAAAAAGTGCATCAAGAAATGAATTGTTTCAAGAAAAAGGGGCTTGAACCTGAAATCTACTTCCTGGGCTGGCTACAGAGGAGGAAGAGAGCCTCTGTCTTCTTAAAATGGATCAATGTTACCAGCATGACACTCTTGCACCAGCGGCAGAAGCTATTGTTTCCCTTTCCAGATGTAAGAAAACTATTCCCTGATACTAAGTAGAAGTGAAAGATTTTTTTATTTTTAGGATTATTCTGTGTTTAAAAGCTTCTATTTGAAAGGAGCAAGTGTTTTATTGGGGGAAAAAAGAAAAACAAAACAAAATAACCTAATTTCTCAAGATATAAAATTATATGTTAAAGTACAAACAAATACAAAGAAGAGCTGAACTAATTTGATGTTAGTAGGTATTCTTAGGAATTTTTGAACTATTGTTCACCTTTCTTGAAATGAAGGTGGCCTCTGCAATTATTTTTAGTTATCATTTTCTCTTGAAATCCTTCACTGAAGCAGTTGTCTGGTGTGAGTTAAAGGGGTTGCAGCTGTGCTGGGTCTTACCAAGCGGCCGAGCAGTGTGTGTGGCCAGCAGGGAGTTGTGCCAGCGTGACAGGCAGCAGTGTGGCACCTGATGTTGGCAATGACTCCCTGGTCCTGGCCGCCTGGCATCCATGAGGAACTGTAGGTCTCTGGCTGCTGGAGGGGCAGAATTGTTGCACGTGGTTATGCACTTTTCAGCAGCAGCAGGGTTGAAACTTCACCAGGGCTATTGGCTTCTGCCATGAGGGAGTTGTGGGCATGGAGAGGGAGGGTGAGCTGCTGTGTTGAGGGGAAACAGGGAAAGTTTCCAGGTATGTGAGGCTAATGGAATCATAAAATAGGCAGAGTTGAAAGGGATCCATGAGGACCATTGAGTCCAACTCCTGACCCTGCACAGGACACCCCAAGAATCACACCATTTGCCTGAGAGTGGTGTCTAAATGCTTCTTGAACTCCTGTCAGCTTTGATGCTGTGAGCACAGCCCTGGGGAGCCTGTTCCTGTGCCCAGCCACCCTCTGGGGCAAGAACATTTTCCAGATACCCAACCTAAAACTCTCCTGACAGGATTTCCTGCCATTTCCTTGAGTCACATCACTGGTCACAAGAGTGAAGAGATCAGTGCCTGCCCCTCTGCTTCTCCTGATGAGGGTGATGAAGACTCCCATGCCCTTCCCTGGAGTAGTGTGACACGGGTACCCATCACCCAGAGTTAGGATCGTTCCCTCTGGGTCCTTCCAGGAGTGGTGGATAGGGACAGTGGAGAGGTGGCAGTGCTGTCTTGGAGCTCAGGCACATTCCCTGCTGGGTCTGGAGGAGCCCCCTGGGGCCAGGCCCAGCGTGGGCCACCACAGCCCCATGCTGGGTTCCCTCAGGGCTCTCCAGGCATCGCGGTGGTGAGGCACCCTCAGCCCTGTGACGGGCATCAGGCCTGTGGTGCCGTGGGCCAGCCCAAAAATGCCTTCAGCAGCCTCAGTGGTAGCCAAAGGTGGCCCCAGCATGTGGCTTTGCTCAGTCACAATACAGGGAGCAGGAATGGGACAGTCTCCCTCTTCTCCCTGCAGTGCAGGGGCCAAACCTCCATATCTCCCTTCTCTGACCTGGACCATTCTCAGGAGGGGAACAAAATGATCAGCACAAGGTATTTTGGAAAGAGCAAGACCAGCAGCCTCTTGTAAAATATCTCAGTTACTGGGCTGGCAGGTGTGAAGTGATTTCTTGCAGCAGTTCTTGAGCTGAAAAGCAGATGGTATCTATGTGCTATGGTGTAAGTACAGCAGAAGCACTTGGAGGATTAAAATGATGACTCATTGGAGCAAAGCAGGTCAGGGAGATGAACAATTGAAAGAGATGGCATTTGTTAATACAAAGTTGTTGGCTTTTTGAGACATGCACAAATGTATTTTACACTACTGAGAAGCAGTCTGTTTTCAAGGTTTCAAACCTCCTCTCCAGACTATATGTTAAATTAGATTAAATAAACCCTCAGTTTTTAAATTTTATACACTTTAGCTTTATGTTTTGTTTTTCATCTACCACGTAATGAGTCCCTATGAAATTAGAAAAGCAATCCTTGTCTGGCTTGGGTAAATAGAAAGATTGGCTTGTCCTTAAATGATTGATTACTTTTAAATTACTGTGAAAGCTCTTTTTGAAGAGGTCAACAGAAGTGACAAAGCTACTCCTTTCCCTCTCTTTGTTGGAGGTATCTTTAAAATTTTCAGCATTTACACTCATGCTGTGGAACTTAAGTTACACACTTCCAACATGAAATATGCCCCCTATTTCGCCCCTGCCAGGATTCCAATGCCAGCTCAGACCTGGAGAGCTTCGGGGGATATTTCAAGACGGGACAAAGGGCACAAAAGAGGCTCTAACCCCGAGATATGATTGCAGATGTTTATTCCATGTCTTCCAGGGGGGAAAGAGAGAGAGGGCGGAAGAAGAGGGTCTTATCTAGGTTTCTCCTAGAAGAGATAACTGGAACTCAGCCAATAGGGTCTGAAAAGGGGAGGAAGGGTCAAACTATATAGTCGCTGACTCTGGGGGTCTCTGGNGGGTCAAACTATATAGTCGCTGACTCTGGGGGTCTCTGGGGAGGGCGAAACCATTTCCCAAGGCAATGTAACACCAACACACTTCCTAAATGACACACTGTAGTTGTGAATGCAATAGAGGTAATACAGGTAGTGAAATTTGACGAGTTTTCCAATTTTTCCTTGAGATACAGTATTTGAGAGGTTGTAACTTCTGTGAAGCTCAGAAGCTGACGTTTTCTGCTTTAAAAAGTGAGGGGTTTTAGCTGTTGGGTTATTTGATTTAGATTTTTGTTTGTTTTGATTTGGCTTTAAGGAAGGAATTGGATGATAATTATAGCATCTCTGATTTGGAGACAAGGGAGAAAAACACAATATTTTAACAATTATCCTATGTTTTTTCTTTTTTTTTTTTAACCCACATTTTGAAAATTTCTGCAGTTAAAACGGGGAAGAGATGAACCAATTTTGACAGGGAATTCTGCAATTGTTCATGATGAGAGTGAGTTTTGTTTTAGTGCATTGTAAACTATTAAGCATGGATAGTACAGTTTAATGAAAAACTTTCAAGCTGCACAGCTAAAAAAGTCTGCTAAGCATACTCATAGGCTGAGTTAGCTACATGTTGGAAAGGCAGAATTTGATATAACCCTAGGAATTAGAAAGGTAATGGAAGGAGGCATCAGCAGAAAATGTAAAGCATACCAAGGGTTCAGGTAAAGGTTTTGCTTCTTAAAACTCATCACTGCTCCTCCTTAGTTTATCATAGAATAATAAGTAGTTCTATTACAATTATTCTGCAGAACAGCCTATCTAGTGACATAATTTATGGCATCAACACTTAACAGAAGAGTCGAGCATATCTATTCATACAGTCTAAAGTTTCTGCATCATTTGACTATTTACATTTTGTAGCTGGGATGTGCTGCCATGGAATAATTTACACCACTTGAAGTAATTTGTGTAGTAATCTGTCCTCAAATCTAAGGATAACACAAAGTTACTGTTTTAAAACGAAGGAAAAATACTTTCTAGAACATATCTGTTTTCTGAGCCTGTGTGTGTTTGACTTGTCGTAACACCAACAAAGTAGAGGAGATAGATACACCCATACACATGCTATGAAAGCAAATTTTACTTTGCTGGTGTACCATAAAAATTTGATAACTTTGGACAACTGCATGAAAAGTCTAATGTAATAGAAAATATACATGAACTGCTAATAATCAGAAATGTGAGGGGAGCTAAATCTGAAATACAGATAAAAATCAGTGCAGTTGACGGACCTCACTGTAGAATCAGAAACCTTGTTCCTTTTATATGGATTTCTTTTCTTCTAAATCAATCCTAGTGTAATTTCTTCCCTGGTCTCCTGACAGGTCTCTCTCTTGTTCCTGAACATCCTGTTTTGTAGGCAGCACATTTCTTCAGAACTGCCTTTGGTCATTGGTGGCTCTTCTCCAGAGCAACACCTGCTGATCCCTGAGTCACCTGGTGTCTTTCCAGAAGAGAGGGACCACGGCAGAGGGAATTTGTTCAGCTTGTTAATTCTGATGTGTTGAAATGCTTACAAAGGGTATGGGTTGGTTCCCAACCCAAAAGTCAGAGAGGATACTTTAAGGACACAGAAAAATAAAGCGGCTGCAGATCGTGTGGGCCTCCCAGAGACAGCTGAGGGCTGACATCTTTGGCCTTGCATCTTGCCAAAGAGCTGTTGGCTGCAGGATGTGGATTAAGGAGAATGGATAAATATTTGGGGGATGCAGGAGTGGAATGAGTCTCCTTTGCAGTGTAATTCATTTAAAGGACACAGTTTGGCAGCCAGAACTCTGTGTGGGTCAGCTGGCTGCCCTGTGGGGAGTCCAGAGCACCTTCATGCAGTGAGTCGTTCCTGCCTGGCTGAAATCCTGTTTGTTCCAGATGTTTGGCATACAGATATCTTTACTAATCACTTATGTATAGTTAAGGCTGTAATGCTGGCTATCAGAAAAGAAACACTTCCAAAAATATGTTTGTAAAAAGCTAGAAAACTACTGAATAGCAATTTCAAAAACCTCACTTCTATTCAGTTTGATTTACACAGCTGATGGCCCCAGGACTTTTGTTCATATTTTTGTGGCTGAGGTTTCAGTGGACTGTGCCAGAAACATGATGGTTGCCCACACCAAGAAGTATCACTGGATCCTAGTGATGGTTCAGTCCAAATCACCCTTGAGTAAACGTTAATAAATGTCCATTTGTTTAAACTTCTTATGTTTGCTTCATACGTTGGACACCAAACTAAAGATTTGGCAGTACACTTGCACTGCATCTTTATGGGAACAGCTGCACTATGCTGAAAGCTTATCAAGATCCTACAGTTTTAAATGTAGCTCTTCAGAATAAATCATAGTTAAAATTGGATGTGTCAGTTTGCTTGTTTACATTAGCAAATATCAGAATGCAATAGAAGCAAATCTGAAAAGCAAAATGTTTTGTGCTGAGGACCTGATGTCCATATGTGGGGACACTTCTGAGGATTCCACTTTAGATTAGGTTCAATCCAGTTCTATGTACTGAATGTTCATTTATGATCTTAAATGAGATAGCATATTTTTCATGAACTATCAACCCCACCCTTTTTTATTTTCCTCTTTAAAAAACAAAACAAAACAAAACAAAAAAAGGGAGTATTTTTTCTGTCAGCATGTGCACATGATGTTCTGATATAGGTTAGGGCTACATGCCTGACATATACTAGGTTAGCACAATGAAATGCAAATTAAACTTTTGTTGATTCAAGAGGGTTTCAAAATGAGATTCTACTTTACAAATATCACACATTTAGGTGAGGTTTCACTACATATTTCACTGAAATTAATGTTTTGGGGCCATGGAGATTGCAATCAGAAGCAGGTTGCAGGCCATCTGCTCGATATGTTTTCTGTGATGGCAGCCAGTTCCAGGTGCTTAGAAGCTTAGAAGTCCCTATATTAGATGACTGTGGAATAAAATAGCCCCAGGGCAATGTCTTTGAGATCCATAACAGGTTCTCTGTTTGTTCTATTACCTTAAGCAAAATATTTTGAAAACATCTTACTTTGAAAACAAATATGGCTTACTTCATATAAATCAAGACATTGGCAATTTGAGGGACCTCTCTGTATCCAAGCTTTAGGTACAGATGACTTACAAACTTCACCACAATTATCTTTAAATGGCTTAGAATATAATTTACAGAGATGACCTACAAGTTGTAAGTTTCCTGAAATTGATTTTATTTTTTTTTATTTGTGAAAGAGGTTTCTATTCAGCTGTATATATATATATATATTTTATTTTGCAAGTAGACATGTCCCTCAGTAAGTTATTCAAGCTATTGAGTCCAAACCGGCTCTGGAACTGCAGAATCCATACTTTACCTCCCAAAATAGTTTCTCATTGGTAAATATTAATAAAATAAAGATTTGTCCTCTATTCCTGAATAGAATATTTGTAGTTTCTTCCAGTTCATTCTGCAATCCAGTAAATAACTTGAATCTCTTGGATTATGGTTTCCAAAGTTGCAACGAGGACATTTGAAAATAATATCTGAATAACTGGGGGGGAAAAACCCCAACTTACATATGTCCAGTGAAATGGGCTTTCAAGCAATTGCAGTGTTAATTTTTTTTCTTTTTCTTTTTTTTTTTTTTTAATATAAATGCTATTTCACAGTACATTGAGCCTCTGTATTTAAATATTGTTTGTATATTCTTTTGCCACTGGCAACATTTGTTTCTCCTTTTCACTTCAGCATGCATTTATGAACAAGCATATTTCATTACAATTCTCTTTGACATTTGTGTTTAGTTGTTTTGGGGTTTTTTTACTCGAAATACAGTAGCTTGTCACTAAAACCCCTGCAGAAGACCTGATTTTGCTCCATCTGTTCCTCCCAGACTGACAGAGAAGAGCAGGATGGCTGGCAGGGATCACTTATAAAACCTGAGCTGGCTCTCACAAAACACAGTGCCCAAGACAGCA
>VYZR01082589.1:29562-62876 GCA_013400675.1 Oxylabes madagascariensis
GGAGGGAGGGAAGAAAGGAGAAAGGAAGGAAGGAAGGAAAGAAGGAAGGAAGGAAAAGAAAATTGATTTCTCTTTTTTATTAAAAAATTGTACCATGTATTAAGAAACTATATGATGGTCTTTACTGGCATTTTAGAGAACGAATCATAATGCTATAAAGCAACATATCAAATCAGAATCCTATAAATTGATTTTTTTTCCTGTGCTTTCATCTGGATGTTTAATAATATACTTCTAAACCAAAAGCCTCTGTGATATTATTCCTTCAGTATAACACTTCACAAATGACTGAACTTCAGAGATAACTGAAGCTATTTCTGAACATTTCTGGACATTTTTAGGCTGATGAAAACGTGGAAACACAACAGCAAAAGGTGCCCAAATAATATACAACATAGCTCTGTTAAACCTTGAACATGATGTCTACTTTATTTAACAGCATTTCTGTTATGTTACGCCAACTAATGCAGGGCAACTGTAAAGTCAAAGAGGATAAAGGAAATCACTTTTTCAAATCTGTGCCAGACTCTTTCAAAAGACAACTAGGAATGTAGCAAAAGTGATCAAAGGCAAGAGAGCCTGCCAGGCTTTATTTACTCTCTACTCTCTATCTGTTGGGGATTGACATTTTTTATATTTTTGTTCCTTTTCTAAAAACAATAGTTTAGAAAAATGTGTCTAGACTGATGGTAGAGCAAATGTGACATTAATTATGGATTCTTACACAGTGGCTCAGCTTATGTGCCAGTTCCCAGGGAAACAAGAATTGCCAGGCTGCCAAATTGGAAATAGCTGCTCATCTTACTTAGCATGGCCTCGTGTCAGAGTGTGACTGGTATCAGATGTTTCAGAAGGGGCTGCTGGCACATGGACCTGGGCAGCTGCAGGGCAGCAGAACCGGAAATGTGCTGCCATATCTCCAGGTGTTAATGGAGAGGAGCCTACAAGGAGATTTGTTTCCACAGCTCGGCAGGAGGTACTTCAGATCCCACCATGTGCCAGGTGAAAGCCAATTTGGCTTGGAGAAGATTTTTGTGCAAATGTGGTGAGGCTTTGTTTGCACCCCAGCCAGGTCCATTTAATGAAATCCCTGAGGATCTCAAAGGGTTGGTTTGCTCAGGCTTGACCACACAACAGCAGGGACCCAGGCATTAGGCAGTATTGCAAATCTTTTGCAACAGTGGAAAACATCTTCCTTGCTGGGGACATCTTCCATTTTGGGAAGACTTTTGTCTTCTTTTAGAATCTTGACTGGTTCCATTGCATTGGTAGCTCTGAATAAATGTGCTGTCAGCTAATAAACTAAAGCCTTTCACATCTCAGTTGCTTCCAGGTGATGGCTTTGGATATTAAAGCAAAAATTCTCATTAATAATTCTGAAGTGAAATCCTTGTATTTTGCTCTGCTGAAAATCATACTATTTCTGCTTTTCTTGCCCTCAGGACATCAGATAACCCTTCTCTTTGTGATATCAGCAAAATATAGAATCATGGAAGAATTTGGGCTGGAAGGGGACTTAGAGTCCATTCAGTTCTGAGCCTCTGCCATGGGCAGGGACACCTTCCACTATCCCAGGTCACTCCAAGCCCCATTCAACCTGGCCTTGAACACTTCCAGCCATGGGGTATTTACAGCCTCCCTGGGAATCTCTTCCAGAGCCTCACCACACTCAGAATTTCCTCCTGATATCTAATCTAAACATATCCTTCTTCAGCTTAAAGCCATTTCCCCTTGTCCTATCATCCCATGCCCTTGTCAAAAGTCCCTCTCCAGCTCTCTTGTAGGCTCCTTTAGATACTGGAAGGGGCTCTAATGTCTCTGTGGAGCTTTCTCTTCTCCAGGCTAAATAGCTCCAAACTCTTTCAGTTTGTCTCCACAGAAGAGATGCTCCAGCCCTGTGATCAGCTTAATGGCTTCTTCTGGACTCATTCCAAGAGATTCCCATTCCTCTTGTGTTGCGGGCTCCAGAAATGGATGCAGCATCCCAGGCAGAGTCTCAAAAGAGCATACTGGGAGATCAACAGGCTTTTATGCCAAAATGACCAATGGCCATATTAAACGTGCTCATTCTTAAGAAATGGTTCGTGACGAGCATAATTCTTGAAAAAACTTGGATCCAGTTGTCTCCTTCCAGCTGAACACATAACTTTTCTCATGGCATTCAATATTTCTTTCTATGGAGCTGATTCCTTACAGACCTTCCAGCTAATTCATATTTGATCACTGATGAGCTACCACATATATTCTGATTTCTTGTGGAGTTTTTGGAGCATGCAGCAAGATATAAACACATTGTAATGACAGGACAATGTCATTTAATGTGGAACATATTGCTGTCCATACTCAGTTTATGCATGAAAGTCCGAGTTGTATTGGTGTCCCAGAGCAGGTTGTCAGCTTCTACACAAGTTTATAGGTAATGTGTTATCAAGAAAGGTATTTTTTAATATTTGAGCCCTATTTTTTAATATTTGAGCCCATGAATGAATAAAAAATTCATTTGAGCACATGGATTTAAAAATTTTAAATAAAAAACAAATACAAGATTTAAAAAAAAGGCAAATTATAGGCAAGTTGTTTTGTCTTTTAACAAAGACTCAGCATAATAATTTTTAGAATTTGTCAGTGTCGCATTATTGGCTTGTCCATATTAAAAACTTCCTGGCTTTATATTTAATCAAAAATAGCTCTGACTGGCAGAAGTGATGAAGGCTGTAACCTTCTGGTTATCCACAGAACTAGAATAACAAGGGCAATGGGGCAACCTCTCCTCACCCTGCCTCTTCACACTGTCTCTGTTCTCCCAGAGGTCCAACTCTTCCCACTCAGTCTAGGGCTGTTTTGCTGAGTCTGACACCAAAACCGTGCAACTGAGTTTCCTGTAGGGATGCCAGGGATGAAACCAGAGTCAATGTGTAGCCACAAAGAATCCCTTAAAACTTAAGACTCAGAAAAATGACTCAGACTGGCCAAGGAAGCCAATTCATACAGATAACTACTCTCTGCAGCACTCAGGCTAGGGTGAAAGAGGTGGGTGAAAACTCCTGCCCTGTTATTAAAAAAGCAATTTCCCTGAATTCTCCCTGAACTGAATTCTCTGTTGCCTTAAGTGATCTGCTGGTGAAAGTGCAGCAGTCAGCTCCTCTGGTGCCAGAACCACAGGCGCTGGGCATCGCCGAGCACGGCGCGCTCTCTACAGACAACGCGCTTCCCAAAACTTTTAATCCCACACTTTTTTGAGATGTGTGAATAGGAGGCCACAGAAATTAGGTTGAGTTGGGTGGACCATACTCTTCCCTCCTGTGTGCACTCAACATGGAGAAGCAAAGCCTATGGGGAGATCCCGTTGGAGCTTTTCCTTCCTTAAAGGGAGCCTAAAAAAGGAGGGAGACTGGTGAGGCCCTGGCACAGGGTGCCCTGAGAAGCTGTGGCTGCCCCATCCCTGGAAGAGTTCAAGGCCAGGTTCGACAGGGCTTGAAGCAACCTGATCTAGTGGAAAGTGTCCCTGCTACCTCATCTTTAATATCCGTTGATGTTCATGCTAACATCAATTCATGGTTCTTTTTTCCCTAACGCACAGAGAAAATAGGATACACAACATTCCATTGGAGGATCCATAGAACAAAGGCACTAAGCTCACTAAAAGCATTTATTTCATGAAGATAACAGGCACCAGCTAGTGCCCGGTCTAGAACGAAGTATCAAGAAGGATAGGAAGAAGGTAGGACCTCCTGGGTAGAGCAAGATCTACCAAATGACACTAAAAGACTCTGAATGACATTTTGAGCTTCCTAAGTAACCAAATCCCCCTAAGTGATCAAATCCCCCTAAGTCCACATTCGGACTGACATTGTCCATTTTTCAATTTTTTTTAAATTTCTAGGAGAATATTCATTTTCCATTAAATATTGGGCAAAAAAAAAATACCTCTTTTTCAGCTGAATGCATAAGTAACAACATCACATGGATTATATGAAATGAAATGAAATAACTGCCATGTTGTTCCCACTGAGCACAGTTGTGTTCATTTACTTAAACTTGTTCAGGTTCTGCCAGTAGTCAAATACTTACCTTGAGTGCAAAAGAGGAGGACAGTGACTTTCCATCTACCTCCATTTACAAGATGTTTCCTTAAACATGTAAATTTAAGTAGGTGGCATTTTTCCATGGATATTTCAGTGAAGAAGCTGGAGATATATTCTAGGTATTCTGTATTTAAGTACTTGTTTTATTAATGTTTCTCTGAGCCTCAGATCCCTTATTCTTAAGCATTAATATATCCTGAAGTATTATCAACACAAAGTAGTGCAGTAAAATTAACCAGCTCTGTTTATTTAGAAAATTCTAAACCAGAAATTACATTCAACATTAGTAAATGTGCATGCAAGTCTAATTTGAATTTTCAAGAATCCCCTAAAGGACTAAAACACTGCAACATAGTGGACTGGGTGCTGTTTGAAGGGGAATTAAGAAAATATTTTTTTATTTTCCCTTTGATTTTAAAGCATCTTTTTACAGGCTCTTGTAAGTTTCTAGTAATTTCCCTTGTTTTGTTCATTCCTAGTTTTTTGTGTTGAATAAGGCCTGTGTGTTGGGTTGACTTATTTTGATTTTCCAGTATTTTTTCATTGAATTAGTCACTTGTCATGGAAAGTGCTTATCTTTCCCTATCCCTATTGTGATCAGAAATGGCTATGAGACAGGAGACAATAGGCATTTTTCCTACCTTTGTTTTTTTATGTAATTGGACTTTTGGAACAGAAAATCCTTTAAAATACATAGGATGCAATCTCAGAATAGGGTTTTTTATTTTATGAAAACTTGGTTTCTTCATGGGGGTGAGTCTGAGGCCGTTGCTATGAACTATATGCTCCCAGCATCCAAAAATTTTGAACACTGACTGCCAAATGCCAGGATTTACTATGAATATCTTTTAACTACTCCCTGCCCCATAAATGACTGCTCCTGACACAGAATGTCTCATACTTGGCCTGAGCAACACATGTGCAAGACTGAACACTCATGGAATACACGTGTTCCATTGTGAAAACACAGGTAAAGACACAACAGAGAACAGAAGGGGAATGGGAATATTGTATAAGTTGTGAGAGGGAAGAGAAGAGCCAAAACACAACAAAAGAAACCTCTTGGATGGCGAATCCCAGGTGAGGAAGGTGTGTAAGCCTGTGTATGGGATCTCACCAGCACCAATGGGATGTTCATGGCCCAAGGCTCAAGGCCTTGGAAATCCTTCCTGTGCTGGATCCCTGCCCTCTCTCCTTGACCCTCAGCCTTATAGCTCTTGTACCAGGCTGTCTTTGCTGACTTTTTGCTCAGCTAATTCAGCTTATGAAAGTAACAAAAGATATATCCAACCAAAAAAGTGTGGAAATTTGCCATTCCCTGCCATTTTACAGTGGTAGCTCAGCCCACACAGACATTGGATATGCAGTGAAGCCACCCAAGGGAAGGTGCAGGACTGCAGAACCCTGGTGGGTAGCTGTCCTGTGGATTCCCACCCTACTACCTACAAAAATCTGCCAATAGTTGTTTGTGATGTACATATGGTTAAATATTTTACTTTATTTTGAACACAAACACACCGATGGCACCTATACTAGTACATAAACATGGGTGCAATGCTTCCCTGGATGTCCATGTCCACACTGCTAAACTCTCCCCAAAAGTTGGAAGCTGCATCTGAACAGCCATCGGGCACAGTCTGAGCTCTCTATTAGGTCCCAGCTCACAACTGGGCCCTGCTGGGATCAGGCCAGAAGCATGTTGGGGAAAATTCAGGCAATTCAACAGCAGAGACAACAAAGGAGCTGCACATGAAACGCTCCTTGGCACTGTTTAATCTGTCAAAATAGGTGAAGACACTGGGTCTCTCATTAAAAAAAACTAACAAAACACAAACAAACAAACAAACAAAACCACCACAAAAACCCAATAACATCAGCATCATAAAACTATGGATCAACCAAACACACTACTGCTTCCCAAGACACTGTGGTCTCCATCCACATTTTGCTTTCAGAACCCCTCCTAACAGGATGCCTTGAGTCAACAAGACATTTACTCACTAATTTGTTCTATATTTATCCCAGGGTTGAGTGACCAATCTTCTATTGATTTCCTGCCCTTCATGAGAGTTTTGTTCCACCTCCCCATCTCCTCTTTGTATCATACGACCCTGCCGTATAAACATTTCCCAAACACTCCCAGAATCTGCACGGTAAGTTGTCTTTTCTTGAGTACAGAGCTCAGGATTTATTTTAACGTACATTTAGGGTTGTGTGGGAAGGAAAGAAAAGGGAAAATGTACAGATTGAATTTATTTCTTTTTTTTGCACTAGAACTAGTCCATATTCATTCCAGTTGTGCTGATGAAAGAAAAATTTGTCTTGGTGCTGCCCAGGGGGCTCACGTAGACTACAGAGTATTCCCCTTCTTGGTTGTAGACCAACACAGCCTCACAGAACTCAGAGCTCTCTCTTCACAGCTTTCATCTGGCTCAGTCCTGATTTGCAGATATCAATAAGAGCTTTTCTCCAGGCTCCAGTGGGGGATGTCTACAGCTTTTGCCCGGTTTGCTTCCTACTCTTCACATTTTGCTGGCAGCTGCCTCTGCCACAGGAGAGACAAATGTGTTCTCAGTTATCTCCTAATCACTGGTCTGTGGCACTGCAATGAGAGGAGCTTTTGGGGGGCTGGAGCAGAATTTTTTGCCTTTCAGAGGGGTGTTTCAGTCAATGGAAGCACAGATATTCCTGGGAGTTGTCTGTAACAGCTGCTGACTGCCCAATCCAGGCAAAACGTGCAAGCCCAGTACTTCAGGTCACCCCTAGCCCCATTTGCATGCACATGAGATAATTCTCACTTGACTTCACCTGCCATAAAGCTAAATGTGTAGTCTGAGATTGTCCTTTGGAAAAGAACAGTGTTCCTCCCATCCTAGGAGGGTGTGTCTACAACAGGAAAGGCAAACAGCTTTGTGCGGGTGCTCATCTGACATCACTGATGGCAGATAGACCTTGGTCTGAGGTAGCCAACGTCAGATGAGGACAAGCCCACCCCAGGGTTTTGGTGCGAGCCCTCATCTCAACAGGGTCACACCTGTGCACTGGGCTCTGCAGAGGTCATACACAGCCCTTACTGATATGGTAGCTGCTAAAGATAAAAATCTCAGTTCCCCTCCCACACCACATCTCCCTTAACTAAGTGATTCTTGTGATTCATAGAATCATAGAATCATTCAGGTTGGAAAAGACCTCTAAGATCAATAAATCCAACCATTAACCCAGCACTGCCAAACCACGTCTATCAGGACCACACCTACATGCCTTTTAAACTGCTACAGGGCTGGTGACTCCACCACTTCCCTAGCCAGGCTGCTCCAGGGCTTGAAAACAAAGTAATACAAATAATTTAGCAGACTGGTGGTTCACAGGTGCAAAGTTTCTAAGACAGTGTAACATCTTTCTGATTAAAGTTTTTTGCAGAGTGGGATACCACGGTCCTAATGGGAGACATCCGGTGACGCTGGCTGAATTAACTGAAAAATCTGTCCCAGTCTGTAGACACCAAATGGCAAGAAATTCAGTTCCTGGATCTTTAGAAAACCCAGGCCCTTGCCTTTCAAACAGTTTCTTGTTTACCTCCTCCACAGCTGTCACCTCTTGCAGCCCTACAGGGAGTCAGAAACAATTCAGTGATAGAAAGAAGTAAATAATGAAATACAGAGAATTGCAAAGAAAGGACGAGCAGAGAACTGCAAAGAAAGGACCAGCAGGTCTTATTTTCAGAGCTCATCTTCATTGGTACCGCAGACATGGCATGAATTTGCCGCTCTCTGAGACCCAACTCTTGCTATTCACAAAGCTGGGTAACCACCTGTTCCTCTCAGCCACTGCACATGTGTAACCCACACAGCCAAGAGGTTTTTACTACAAAATGCAGCAGCTCCTGGTTTGTACCACTCCAGGCTGCCCTTCTGTGAGAAGCCACACAGCTCCTCAGGATGCTCCTGATGGCAAACACCAGGAAGGGGCTGACCACCACCAAGCCACGGCTCAGCTGCAGAAACCCAGCTTCACCCAGGTGGGGCTGGACACGCGGGGTCAGACGTCCGGTCTGAACCAGGAGCTGGGTTTCTCCCTGCCTAGAGAGCGTGTGGGCATGCACCACATTTTTAAAGCAGGGAGAGAATGCTTTGAAACTGGCATCTCCACCACTGCCTTTGGTGCCCACAACTATGTTTGCACAAATATATGAGGGGTATCAAGAATTTCATAATGATACTACATCACCCACGGTTCCAGTTAAAACCACCGTAATAAACAAAACATACAGAGCACATCACTGGCACCAGAGACTATAATTTTCTCTGAGCAGAAATATTACCAAAAAGAAAAAGAAAAAAGAAAAACGGCAGGATTTCATCCAATTTAGGAAGAAATCTATGCAGACCTTTCATTAAACTTCTCAACCATTATTAAAGGAAAGTCAGTAGACAAAAATTCTTTGATGATGACATTGAATCATTTGATGACAGAGTATTTTGGGAAAGGCTACAGATGCAGATCACTGGTAAAAACCTTGAGTCCCAGGAAGAATAATCTTTCAAATGTCACAATACTTTCTCTTTTGTGGGGGAACACTTTTAACCCTCTTTTACAAGAGAGCTCCACATTTTTCCTGAAATCCTTTGGTTTTGCAGCTATGAGGAAAACAATATGCAACATCTTTCCGTCTGAAGCTGCAGAAGATCTTGACTGATGGCAACAAGAAAGCAAGTACCGAACAAGAAATCATGGTACTGCAGGATATGAAACATGCAACTCTCAAACATACTGGGAGCAGAGGCATTTACTTTCTTATTTTCCTGCTTAAGACATTTCATAAAACCACAAGGAAAACATGGGCTACATAGCAAGCAGTTCATCACCACATGACTCCTCATTATTCAAAATTCTGTTGTCTACGTATCTTTATGTTTCAAATATCACAAATGATTTATTTTTCACTAATTTTTAGCACCCAGCTATGGGCACTTTAAAGAAACTTCTTTTGAAGGTGCTGGTCAGTGCTGCTTAGAGGAAGAAGATGTCTAAAGGTGCTTCTCTTGCTGTGTCACTCCTGTCCAGTGACACTGACCTTTTATGTGATCTTGGGTTTTTTTCTTCATTTACATGAACCTCTCTCTCTAAATTCTGTGGAAATGCTCCTGTTCAGTTAACCAAATGAGCACCTCTTCAAGCACATGTTAAACTCTATCCCAGCTCAACAGACCATGTAACCCCTTGACTTCAATCATGGATTTAAGAATAAGTATGTGCTCATGCATTTTTTCAGGTGGGAGTCAAAGAAACAAAGGATGTGATCCAAGCTGCATCTGACCAGCTTTGATCACCTGCAAAACAAATCTATGGGCTACCTGTGCCCACCCCTCTGAGACCAAAACAGTGATCATTTACCACAGAGTCATAGAACAAGTGTTTGTGTTGGAAAAGACCTCTCAGGTCATTGAGTCCAGCCATTAACCCAACACTGCCAAGGCCACCACTAAACCATGTTCCCAGGTGCCACATCTATACAACTTTTAAATACCTCCAGGAATGGTTGTTCCCCCACTGCCCTGGGCAGCCTGTTCCAATGTTTCACAACCCTTTCTGTGAAGGAAATTTTCCTAATATCCAATCTGAACTACCCCTGAAACAACTTTCCCCTTATCTTCTTGCTTGTTATTTGAGTGAAGAGACCAACATCCACCTCTCCACAATCTCTTTTCACATGGCTATAGAGAGCAAGAAGGTTCCCCCTGAGCCTCCTTTTCCCCAGGCTGAGCCCCTTTCCCAGCTCCCTCAGCTGCTTCTCCTCAGACTTGTGCTCCAGAGCCTTCCCCAGCTCCGTTCCCTTCTCTGGACACTCTCCAGCCCCCCAATGTCTTTCTTGTCATGCATTGCCCAAAACTGAACCCAGGATTCAAGGTGTGGTCTCACCACTGCCCAGCACAGAGCGACAGTCACTTTCCTGGTCCTGCTGGACACATTATTGCTGAGACACAAATGAAGATGTTCATCCAGTCCACATGCCAGAGAACAGCAAATGAGTACAGCAAACAAGTGAGAATGACTGTTAACCAAACAAAGCCCATTTTGTTGCTCTGGAAGGAGCAATTCCTTTTGAGATCCTATTTCACTTAAAAATGTAATTTAATTTCCAAATGCTGAATTTCAATGAGATATTTAACTTTGGTATCCTGGTTAATAAATGAAGATTAACTATTTTAGTGGGGTTTTGCTTGTGTGTCCAAACCAGAAATTTCATTTGGAAAATTTTGACAGGATTACATTTTTTTAGTGAGAATTTCCTTTGGGCTGAAAATATTTTTCATCTGGGATACAAATTGCTCAGAGGATCCTTTAACTTAAAGCCACACACAGAAGATCTGTGAGCTGTGCATTCAAATTTTTGGAAAGTAATGATAGCATTTAGCTGTTCCCCTGGGAGCTCAAGTCACCTGTGCAGCAAGAGGTTCCTGACTAGGTCTCTGCAGGTGATGGAACACACTCAGGGAAGACATCAGGATTGCCCTGGCCTTGTTACAGAGTAGATAAAAGCAGGAGAGGAGCAGACCTGTGATGCCCATCCCTTTGGCTGTGTGTTGATTTGGGCTGGGATAATTTTCCTCACAGTTGCTGGGATGGGGCTGTGTTTTGGGTTTCTGCTGGAAACAGCGCTGACAACAAGGGGTTGTTTTTGTTATTGCTGGGCAGGGCTTACACAACACCAAGGCATTTTCCGCTCCTCACCCCATCCCACCAGTGAGGAGACTGGGGGTGTACAAGGAATTGTGAGGGGACACAGCTGGGACAGCTAACCCCAACTGACCCAAGGGATATCCCAGATCATAAGGCATCCTGTTTCAGAAGAAAGAAGGAAGGGAGGATGTTTGGAATGATGGCATTTGTCTCCTCAAGTCACTGTTACATGCGATGGAGGCCTGCTTTCCTGGGATGGCTGAACACCTGCCTGCCCATGGGAAGTGGTTAATGAATTCCTTGGTTTGTTTTGTTTGTATGCATAGGTTTTGCTATATCAATTAAACTGTCCTTTTCTTAACCCACAAGTGTTGTCACTTTTACCCTTCTAATTCTCTCCCCCACCCCACTGGGGGATTGAGCAAATGCCTGCATGGTGCTCAGTGGCTGGCTGGGGCTAAACCACCACAGGCTGCTGCAGTGGTGGTGGCACTGAAGTGATAAGGGCTTCTTGGTCAGTATTATTGCACAATTGCATTATTTAGCCCCAATGCGTGGTGGACCTCAACCCTCTGCATGAGATGGGAGGTCAAGAGCTAAAAGGGAAGATGGCACGGGGGGATGCGGCAAACAACAGGAAGGAAGAAATGGTAATGAGATTTTCATGTTTATTCAGTGTCTGGTGTCCTACAATGTTCCCAGAAATAACAGAACACTTGGGGACTCAGAGAGGAGGTTTTCAGAGCATGGTCTGGCTATTTTTTCCTGTAGAACCAGCAGAGGCCAAACAGGCCCTAAGGAAACATCACTCTCTATGTCTCCCTAACCCACTGTCCCTGGGTTTGCCTTGCACACAGCCACCACTTTTTCCTCTCCTCTTCCTTTCTGAGGAGGAGAAAACTCTCCTGTGAGCCAGGAATGGGAAGGGACTGATGGTCCTGTTCTTCATACGGTGTCTGGGAGATGAACAATCAACCTGACCTGTGAGTGAACATCTCTGGACGATCCTCTCTCTGCAAATGGAGGCAACAGCATGAAATACTCATTTCATTCGATTGCAAATTCATGGGAGTAACACAATGGCTTCAAGAACTTACTATATTATATGCATATAGTGTCATATATTCTCATTATTTTATTGCTATTACTATGACAGGATGTCAGGCTGTGTGGGAAACCTCTTTCAAAGCTTGCTGGCCTTACCTGTTGATGATTTGTCACCATCCCTTACACTTCCCTGCAGTTTTTTCAGAGGAAGGGATTAACCAAATGCTCTGCCATCACCTCCTGACAGAGCCAGGCAGGTTCTCACTGCTCATCCAAACTACTCTGGATAAACACTATCATTGAATTAAGGAGTGCTCAGGGAACCTCTTACACGTGGAGAGAGTTCTGGAAGTTGTAGTAAATACCTGGGACAATGACATTTTCTGGCAGCTCAGTATTTGTTCTAGCAAACCAACCTCCATGATGTTGGCCACAGCCCCCGGGGGCTCTGGAGGTAAAACAAGACCAATGTACTGGGCAGAGAAAGGAGGGTTTGTGAAGGAGGATCTCTGCCCTCTGCACTGCCCAGGGTGGTTGGTGCCACCGAGGTCCCACCTGGCCACTGTGACCTGTGGCACTGGGAAATGCAGTCAATTTAATTCAGGTTGTGCCTCTCCCAAAAAAGCAAATCGTAAAAGTACATTGAAATGTGATTTGTTGAATGGCGACCAACATAACAAGCCACCCCAGACAGCTGCTTTTCCCAAGCCTTCCCTTTCCTGACAGGCAGCTGGAACTGATAAAGCCATAATTGCCCCTTCCACTTCAGAGAGCATCATGGGGAGGGGTGGAGAGAAAGCAGCCTCTGTTCTACCTGGTGGGCACAGGACTCTCATGCAAAGCAGATCTTTGGGTGGAACTGATGCAAGGGTGTAGAGAAAACTTCTATTTTAATCAACAAGTTTCACAGATATTTATAATACCTGTAAATACTGTGGCCCCTCTACTCTTCCCATCCCTGGTCCTGCTGCTCTGTCAGGTGCTGGTGGAGAGGATTGAGCAGATCTCTGTGTTGCTCCTCCATGGCACAGATGAGCAGTCGGTGTTTTGGCTGCCAGAGGAGCCCAGGAATCAGGCTGGTCTCCTAGGAAACAATGGCATTGTTGCCACTGGAATAAACATCCTGGTGGGCCATTTGTGTTTATCTGGTATTTCCATTCTCTGCTGATTAACCCAGCCAAGTGAGGTCTTCATGTGGTAATTACAGCACAGCTCATTTGTGTGTGTTTTACAATGGTGTTGATATAATCCCACTAGAGCACCCCAAGCATGTGCAAGGAGTTCCCACCAGAAATCCAAATAACGCCCCAGCACTGCTGACAGCTTAATAACATGACAAAGTTCAGTCTCGCTGGATGTCAGGGACAGGAATGCGGCTCAGGCTGCTCTGACCTGGAGCTTTCAAAATACTGTACAGTTGAGGCTGAATGTTTGACAAATAACCTTTTCTTTGCCTGCTCAAATCCATCAGACGCTACCAGGTGCCATGGAGAGGCCACATGCCACTGTTAAAATGTTAAATTGAGTGGCACAGCCATCGAAAGCTCTGAGGAGGGACATTTATCTTTATTATTATTGTTATTAATAATGCAGATATTGCTGTGCGTTGCATTCCAAGGTATTTTTGCAGCACTAAATCATCCAAACGCCCTTCGACGGCCCTGATAAATCACACAATAAACCAAAATTCAATACAGCTGTCAGCCCAGACCCTAAGCAAAATCTCAGCGAGCTTAATTATAAAGTTTAGGTGGAGACTGAGCCTGCTCATGAGGGGACAAGGGGCAGCCTGGCACTGGGACAAGGGGCAGACTGGCATTGCCACTCCAGGAGCTTGGGAAAGGCTGCATCAGCCCTCTCCTCCAGCTCCACAGCATCCCAGCACTGCCACAAGCAGCAGGGTGGGGATAGCTGCTCATGACAACACCTCTCATTGTTTTCCTCTTACAGCTCTTTCCACCCTGCTTTACTTCTTCCGATTTATTTTAAGCTGTTTCTCTCTCCTTGTATTATTTTTACTTTTCCTTTTGCTCCTCTTGTTTCCTCCCATCCCTTCCCTCTCCACCATCACTTGTCTTCTGTCTCACCATCCCTTTCTTGCTCTCTCCTTCTTCTTCCCCTCCCGACCCCCTCATCAAAGCAAGGAAACCGTAACCCAAAGGAAGAACAAGAGTTGAACCTGTGCCAACACGATGGGCCAAGAGGCTACATATGGAACCAGCAAATCACAGAGCCATGAAGGATGTTAGTGATTTAAAGTTATGTATATTGAAGTCTGGATCTTAAAATGAATCCATAATAGTAGAGGTAACTAATGGAGAGACTTAACTGACAGCAAGCAGAGATTTTTTCTTTAACATTGTTATGTTCCCACAAACTCCTCTTTTCCTGTCCCCACCCTTCTCTCCTGCTCCCCTTTCTGATTAGTTCAACATACATGCTGACAATGAAAAGCTAAAGCTGCTGCTTTATGAATAAAGATTTTACCCTGTACACGATAAATATGAGTGCTGGTTGCAGAGCAAGGCATCCGACTGGCTCCAACATCTGTGGGGCTCTCCCTAGGGAATCATGCCAGCAGCAAGAGATGGGGAATATTCCCAGCAGAGCAGGCAGGCAGCACAACTCTGGCTGTGGTGTGATAAATAACCTTCTGAGGGCTTGGGATTCTGCAGAGATGTGGTACCAAAGCCAGCTGGTCCTGTGGCGGCTCAAATCCCAGCTGCACTGATTTTCTGCCATCATTAAGGATGATAAGGGAAACCCAGAACTAAAACGCTGCTCAGAGGGAAGGATGTCACTGTATATGGGTGCATGTGCATGTATAGATAGGTGTGCATATGTGTACAAAACATTACACAAAGCAAAGCTACAGTGAAACATCACCACAATTGCAAAGTCACTGCAAAGTTATGAAAGATCAAATACTGCTCATCTGCCCCAAATTTGCTACTTTTTATATGCAAGCTTCATGGCGGCACTGGAACCTGAGGCAACAGCTGAGGGGCAGGAGCTTCTGAGCACTCACAGCTGCGCTTGGAACTGCAACCCAAATACCTGCCTTTACTACTTAGTGGACATATGTATATAAATTTATACATTTTTATATATAAGCATATTAATATGCATGTGTATCTTGGCTCAGACCACCTAGTACCCTCCCAAACTAACCTTTGAAAACAGCTGGAAGCTCATTTGTCCAGGGGGTGTTTTTAACAAGCCATTTGCAGGCAACTATTCAGTTGAGGAGGGTAAGCCAGTATGGACAGGAGCCAGTTGGTACCAGTTTGTTCCAGAGGTTGGGAGTGACCCCAGTACATTGAGTTTATTGGTGCAGCAGTTCCCTGAAATCACAGCACAGTGCAAAAATCACATCTTTAATAGCTGAAACGGAGCATCTGAAGTGAAAACTCGTCTCAGTGTTGGTTCCCACGCTGTGAAACATCATCCCTTGGGACACAAGAAGTGATCTGATGAATGTTTGTGAAGCAGTCACAAACAACGCTGCTGCAGAAAGCACATGATACCGTGACTGCTTTAAAGAGTTTCCTAAGGCTGAGCAATAAGGAATAAAGAAGGCCCAGCAGCACTCTGTGCCAAGAAAACAAATTGCATCACCCGTTCAGGGCACCGACAGGGCAGGAGCTGTGCAGGATGTGGTGCATGAGCTGATGAAAGCTGCTACCACAACCCATCCACACCAGGACTTGGATGAGGATTACACGAGTGACCTGAACTCCAGCAGGTTCTTCAAAGTCCTTCCCTTGGCACCAATAATGTTCTTTAATGTTGTTTTAACAAAGGGTTGAGAGAAGGGGGACTTCTTGCAATAAATTCTTTCTCACACTTCCCAATGAATGTACTTCCATCCAGCTTTTCCCAAAACCTGTGGCTTTCAGTGCAAGGGAACAAGAAGAAATCCCCTCTATTATCTCTGCTCTAAAATTCAGGAGCATAAGGGTTACAAGGCTTACATATGCACTAAAGAAAACACCCTTTCTTCTTATTTTTGGCAGTTTAGACTTTTCAAACTGCTGCACCTTCTTCCCTATGGCATTAAATTCCCCTTTGCGTTCTGCAATGCTGATTAAGGGGGAAACTCAGATTAAAATCCCTGGGGTGTACACACAACACCCAAGAGAGAAGGGTTGCGTTTCTCTCTGGCTGCTGAACAACAGGGCGGGTTGGAAATCGGCCACCAGCCACTGGCATGGCCATGCTGGGCTCTGGGATGGCAGAGGAGCCAGTTCCAGTCCTGCTGAGGAGTGACCAGACTGCGGGTTTTAGTTTTCCTCCAGGCTCCTCCAGAGAAAGGCTAGATCCTGTCAGCGGTGGCTGAATATTGGCCAGATTATGGGGCATGTGGGTACAGCCTATATTTATGTTTTTTTAAGTATATATTTGTTTGATGTTTTGCAAGCATCTGCTTAAGATTTCTGTGCTTATCTAACGGGAGGAAAGAGGCCATTCTTCCCAAAGTCAATTCAGTGCAAGAAAATGTCATAACACTGCTGGGCCCCTTCGTTTCATCCTTCGCCAGAGGGACTCCATAGTTCCTCTGCTGCTCCTTGGAAAGCCAAGAAGCAAAGGCTGGCAATTAAAGGCATCTGCTGGGCTCATGAAAGGAAAGGCATGCATGAAATATGAAGGATGGATGACACCTGAAATGTCTAAACTCTTGCCCGGCGCAGACTGGACTGATTGCAGCATGTCGAGCAGGACGTGTGGAGTGTTACGTCAGGTATTCAGATAAAAAACAAAACCCAAACTAAACCCTCCTTGACAAAGCTTCCCCCCACTCCATCGCTGAAGGAAGAGGTGCCAGCAGCTCCGTGGAGCCCATCAAGGGCTCTATTTTTTTACATGGCAATCAGGGAGAGACAGCAGTACAAATCCCCATCAGAGAGAGAGATTACGTGGGTAGAAGTGAATTTTCAGAGACTGAATGACCAAAAAAATGACCAGCAGCAGTGAGACATTGCTGTGGAAAGCGGAAAGCTTTGGCTTTGCTCAGAGCAAATGCATAAGGAATGATAAAAAAGAGACAGGAAAAGTGATAAGTGATCCAGGTTGTTACTCACCCCATTTTTCATCATTCAGATCTGCAATCACAATCACTTATGCACAGAAACCACTTATTTTACACAGCGCCTAATGGATCCGATGCACTCAGTTTTACTACTGTCAAACATCACCTAGACCAGTGTCCAGAGAGCCTGAGACCAGTGTTGACTTTGTTTGTACAATGAGATGAGACAGAGCTATAGGAAATAATTTTTAATTAAATAAACACTAAAAAACCACCAGTGTAAAACATTTTTTGTGTATGGTCAGTAGGTCAAACCTCAAGGGTTGGGGCTCCTGGCAGCCCTCTGTGAATTATTCGGCACTGACCACTGTCAGAGATGCTCATCAGGATGGAGAAGTCTCATACCTGTGGTTGTGGCATGACAGTGACATGATGGAGCTGTGCAAGGTGTGTGTTTCTATGAGAAAATGCACAGCAGTGTCTCCCATCAGCCACAGCAGTGCACAGCAACCCTCAGCAGCTGAGTGACTGAACAGCAAAGCTGAACCTCCATTCAGGATTGGCTACAAATTAAGCAAAAAAAAAATGGTATTTATTAATTCTTTGATACATCTGACAGCGAGTTTTTCAGATTCCCCGGTTTTCTTTCATGCTTCCATGACTGGAGAGAAAGGGAAAGATCACATCTGCTATGAAGGTGCACCGGGGTGTTTGCATATTCAGGGCTTAGTCCAAAAGCAATCAACCAAGGCCCTGCATCTGTACAGTGCTGGACAAGTGAAATGGTATTTCAGCACTAGTTTGAGCAAAAACATTAGGCTGGCACCACCTTGGGTCTGGAGAATTTGCAACACATGCCCATTTTGATATCACACACAACATCAAAAGAGATGTGGTAGCAGAGCAATGCAGGACTAGAGAGATTTGACCCATTAGGTACAATCTTTGGGACCAGAAGAGAAGTTAATATGTAAATTCAGAGAAATCCTGCTTGTTCCTCTCCAGCTGCAGCTGTTGGATGATGAACTCTTGTTGTTACAGATGGAATGTGATTCCCTGTCATTTGCTATGAGAGGGATTCTGAGATTCTGTATCTAAAGCACCCTGGAACTGGTTTGCTTTGGGGAAGCTAAATTCAAAGTTCTGTGCTGGAATTCAATTTACAATACTTCACATTTGTGTATTGTAATCCCAGAAAGGACATCCTGGAGCCAAGGCACCCAGCCCTCCTGTGGCTGTGTCTAATCTCTCACAACGTAAGAAATGAGGAGAAAACAGGAGAAACAACGTAAGAAATGAGGCAAATGGAAATCTACTTCCTCATGGACTTTCTCTCAGCCCTGGTATTTTAGGACTTCTTGACTCGGATACTGCTTCCAAAGTTTCATGCTTAACAACACTTACGGATCTGTTCTTCAGGAAGTTGAACCCCATACTCATTTTGATCTGCACAGCATCATCCAGTAAAGGGCTCCAAAGTTTAATTACACACTGTGTAAAAAGGCTTTTCTTTCTCATTGCTTTAAACTTGCTACTTGATTATTTCATTAGGAACACATAACCTCTGATATGAGAAATAGTGAATGGTCACACTGCATTTCACCCCCTCCATTATTTTATAGATGTGTATTATAACCCCACCAGTTCTCCTATCCCAATCTTAGAATCAGGGATGACTATAGCTGTATTCAAGCTCTGAGCACACTTTTGGTTTTTCGTAGACAAATAAAAGTTGCCTGTTTCAAAAAAAAAAAAAAAAAATTAACAAAATTAAACAAAAGTTCAGCAATAACCCAATGAGAAAATAAACCACTTTTATTCAAATTATCAGGTGTTAATCACTCTTGGAATATAATTATAAACAGCTCCATTTCAGGAAGGTGGGTTTCTTCATTTAACACATACTCATTTGAAGGATATAAAAGAAATACTTGCTTATATATTCAAAAGCTTAAAATGAAACAATGATACTTTCTTGTGTTTAAAAATTAAATTTAACTCTTTCTTCAATAATAAAATATACTACCTATCATACAAAAAGGATATTCTTTTATTCACAGTTGATAGAGTACAATCTTACAATCATAATATTAAAGGTGAATCGCAATGACATTTTAATTATATTTTTCCTATTATTACAGATTATGAGGGTTAGAGCAGCACACAAAGGTCCTAATCAAGGTCGTGTCATGTAAAGAGCTGCACATGCAGAGGACAAATACACAGCTCCTACCCCAAAAAGTTGCAGTCTAATCTAAAATTGCACATTAAGAGAGGATGTTCCTTGTCTGAAAAACACAAGTATGCAAAGGGATCCTGGCTTGCTGTCTTATCTGATGGAAACCTCTGGATACACAGTTACTTATCACTGTTAGACAGTATAAAATAGTTATTTACAAATAAATTACTTTTCTTTGAAGCTTACCAGATCTGAGTTTAAAGGAATTCCTGATTTCTCCATATGAGTTTCTGATCTTGCTTTTAACCCAGTACCTCAGATGGGAGCCCCGAAGCGATTAGCCATTTCTGGGATTAATGACATTTTGGAGGAGAAAATCCAGTCATGTGAACTCAGGTCTTGACCAGTAGCTAAAAATTTGAGTGTCCTTTCAAATGAGCTCTTTTTTTGCCTGTGTAATGCCCTGAAGAGGTATCGTGTCTGATAATCATGACATGGTTCACTGCCCAAACTGTGCCTTTGAATATCAGTGCAGATTTTAAGCAACTGTGAGTCCATTTGGGCAATGCAGGTCTCTGCACAGGTTGCTCACACACTAATAGGAAACTTGTCCACATATCTCTTAAGACTTCCAGACTGGTTCCTGCTATCCTCTCTCAGTGGGCTCCCCTTCCTCTCTTTCAATCTCACACCTCCTCAAAGTAACCAGAATTGCACTCCAAATGAGTCAGGATTTGAAAACGAGTATGTTTGGGAGGGGTAAAAAGCAATTCTGCTCACCCCCAAATCTTACTATGCAATTTGGGTTTGATCTTCAGGTTTTAGAACTGAAAACAGGTTACAAAAATAAATCTACTGATCTCAAGATCATAATTTTCTAGGAAATACACAGCAGGACCCTTCATTAAAAAAATAATAATAAATGAAAGGACAAGAGGGAGCAAAGGGGGGTTACCATCATAGCTCTGAGGGTTTGCACGGAAGAGGACCCGTTCTCCACGAACCAAACCAAGCAGCTGTTGAGAATTTGTTCATAGCCTCTGAAAACACAATCAGGAGTTAAAGCTGTCAGGTTTGCACCAGGAAAGAGGGTTGGGTTGGGGAGCGGGGTTTTTCACTTCATATTCTTACAGTTAATAATGCCCAGCAATTTCCATCACTGAACAACACAACATATTCCTGGTTTCTTTGAAACACAAGGCTTAGAAACAGAACAGCGTTGGAAATGAGAAGTGAGGCAGCAGCGGGGCAGCTCAGTGCACTTAAGGGAACATTTTTAAGCCATTTAGCAGGAGTTTATTGCTCCAGCACTGTAGGCTTTGAGCATTCAAGCACGACAGGGTGTGCATTGTTGTGCCAGAACTGCCCGCCCTGGGTGTGTGTGGTGTGGGGCAAGGGGCCAAGGGCTGTGTTTAAACGCACCCGCACGAGAAATGCGATTTAGGCAGAACAAAGCACACTCCTGTTGTGCCTCCCCGTGATTATAAAATAGATCTGTGTCATTATAAATAGAAAATGACTGGTGACAAAGATGCTGCTTTGACTCACTTCTGAGGCCAAGCTCCTTCGCTGCGGTTCCTGATGTCAGACCAATTTAGTGGCTGCGCTGCAGGCGAATGTGTCTGGTTTGGGGTTAGCCAGTCCGCATCTCATGATGGCTTAATCTCATTTTAAAACAGCAGGGGATTCACTGGGGTCCTTTGCAAGCATCGCTCCCTCACCCAAGGACGGCTCTGAACGCCTTCAAAACACGCTGTGCCCACTGCAAGGCTCGGATTGCTAAACAGCAAATTACCTTGCCCTCCAAGGGACTGCCAAACTTTCGGGGTCTGTGAAGTTGAGATCCTGCCTCCACACAACTAATGGTGTGGTTCTTGTTTATTCCAGTGGGAACCAAATCAAAGACACAGAAATAACAGTGCTGTTTCAAAAGTGTAAGTTTTCCTTCTTATGCCACTTTCCATCCCAACAAACTTCACAGCATTATTGAATTAAATAATGTAGATAAATACTCTGAATATATATATATGTATATATAGTTTTTATGTTGAACAATAGGTAATTAAAAAAAAAAAAAACAAAAAAAAAAAAACAAACCACCAAAAAAACAAACACAAGCCCCAAAAACCCAAACCAGAAACTTGAACTGAAGCCCCTGTTGCAGTATCTGGAATATTCTGTTCATTCTGTTCATGCACTCCTAAGCATGCTCCTTAAAACAAAGTGCAATCTTTCTACTTCAATAATTTATTCAGAATCCCACTTACATTTGTATTTTATACCACAGTTTATTCCCAAAGCTGGGGATAACCTCTCATTTCCTGAAAGCTCTTAAAAACTTTCTTAATGAAAGAGTAGAGAAATCTGCTGGTTGCAAATTCTACTTACTTATTGCTTATTTCCAAACAAAAGTAGTTAATTTAATGGAGGGAAAAAAAAGGAGTGAAAAAGACTAATTTGATGCCCGTAGCCATTTCCCAAATTCTTCAGAGTTTATAGATCTAGAGAGACAGAGAGAGAGCAACTTCTCAGCAGTGCAGCAGAATAGGCTAAAATGACCCTGTGAAACCCAGGCAATTCTGAGAATTAAAGGATGTTCACTCCTGTTATGGTTCTACACTGCAAACTGCTTTTAGGGCTCCCAGTAGTACCCATTAGCAATAGTCAAGCTTTTCTGTTTAATTTAATTTAATTTAATTTCCACCAGCAAATTCCACCCTGTGGTGAGAATTGACAGTATCATGTTGAGAACCATTAAAGCATATTTGGATTGTTTTTACTCCATGTATACATTAAAAAAAAAAAAATTCCCCCACCCTTCTCAGTTTTCTTTAGACAAGCCACTTCATAATAAGAGTGAGGCAGACACAATGGAGGCATCGTTGTGCTGTGGGATACCACCATAGGGAGTGTGGTTGGAGATACAGCGGAACATGCCTTGGCATTACACTGCCAGCACAGCCTGGTCCCTGCTGCACTCTGAACCCCCCTGGGACCAGAAGAGAGCCTGGCAGCACTGCCCATGTCCCTGCAGTTATCACCCGGTGTCCTTCTCTGCACTAAGAACCTTTACAGCACTGCTGCCTCCTTTGCTCCCCGAGTGCTCTCTGTTCTCTCTGCGCTCGAAACATCTTCACGCTCATGCCACCTTTGGCTTTACTGGGAATTCCTATTGGGAATTCCCCCACTGGGAATTCTGCCACCAGATTTCAAAGGGAAGAGAATAATAATGCCCTTCATTAATATAGACTTTTCTGTCATGGCTTTTAGGCCCCTCTCCAGGCAGGCAGGCAGGCAAGCAAGCACATGTTTAACATTAAACACATCAGTAGTCCCTATTCACACGCTGCAAGCTAGAAATGCTCATTAGCGCTGGATCGCGGCTCCAGCTGAGCTCTAACACTTCAGTCACGGAGCCAGGCAGGAGGAAAGGTGGCCCTCAAACCTTTCATCATGGTCTCACCATCACTGGTGGAGCAGTTTCGGCTCCTCCAGCGTGTGGTGGGTCCCCTTGGCACCAGAGGCGCGACCCGCTGAGCTGCGACAATGCCACCATTCAGAGCTGCTTAGCTGATGAGCACAGCTCAAATACACCACATTCAAATACATCTTTGGGAGTGTTTGCAGGATTAGCATCTCTCCAGTGAATGGTGAAAGATTTGGGGCAACAGGGGAATAAGATGATTGCTGCGGTCTCTGAGAGGCTGCTGGGTCCTGCGTGGGGAGTGCCTGAGGGGTTACATGGGATTCCTCGGGCTTTTATGTCACGTGTTAAAAAATGGACATAATCAAGCTTTGGAAAACAGCACTGGATGGAGTTTCTGAGCTTTTCTGGGGCCGAGTGTTGTTCAGAATGTGGACACAGAAATAAAGCAGTTTGACGCTCTGTTTTCCCTGCAGGTGAGCTGGAAGGGGAGAAAAGGGAACAGGACTCCTCTTTTCACTGCTGAGCACTGAGTGGGCTGTCATAGTTTAGTGTCCAAAACAGCACAGCCCTCCTGAAAGGTGGAAATGGGAAATTTGTGACTCAGAGGGAACATGTCTACTACCTGACAGAAACGCCTGGGCAAAGCCACCTTCAGCATGCTGCCTTGCTCATGTCTGTGCTGAAATTCACAGTCCAGACTAAACAGTCTATCACTCTTGGTTAAAGTTTCCCAGATGAAAAGACACAATTTAAAAAATTATTTCAATGCTGTTTTCACAAAAAAAAAAAATCAAAAATCATTACCTCCTTCAACTTCTCAACAAGTTTAAACCTCACAGCTTTCCTGCCTCCTCTGGAATTACTAAGTCATTGCAGACATCAAAATTAATGAAGAGATGAAAGATTCAGCAGAGAGGCAAAATCTTACTGGAAAAATATTTCTTAATATCAAAAACAATTCAAAAATAATGAATACATTTAGAAAAGTAATAAACAAAGGCTAATTTCCTGATGCTTTAAAGAATACACATGAAGGAGGACACAAGACTAAGGGGTTATTTTTTTCTTTAAAATATCAATATATTAAAAAAAAATGATGCTTCCATGCACTTCTGGTTTTACAGGGGTGTGATTTCCACTGGCTAAATTTTTGCAATACTTCCAACTCAGTTAATTAGCCAAATTTAGGTGATGCAGACAGAGGCCTCCATCCCACCATACGGAAGGGCTACACTAAAACACAGTTTTCCCTGTGCCCATCTATGAGAATCCTGCTACTTATCACTGAGGAAATGGTTATGACTAACTTGGAGCTGAATTTGAGCACAGACAAGAGAGGGAGAAAGGTGTTTAGGGGTAAAAATAAAATAAATATGTATCTAAAATAAATGCTATGTGCAATTCAGCTGAACTTTCTTGTAGGAAACAAAGTTGCCTATTTTTTTTTGTGCTATAGATTGTCATTGTCCCTGGCAGTGGCTTTTCAGCTGATGCAACCAGAGGAGTAACCTGTAGTTCTATATTCCACACTAGACCTGATAAAGCAATATCATTATGTGATTTCTATAGGAAAAAATGCTTCTCAGAAGGCCTGGTTTAAATAGACTTTGAACAGATACTCTTTACTCCTACCTGTGCTGCAAAATTACCTCTTGGCAATTCAAACAGTTCTAACAGAGAATAAGGGTAACTAATCTATGGGATCCTCAAGGGCTCCCATACCACTGCTAATAGAAGAAAAATCAATATTCGTTCCAATATGAATGGAGTGTTGGATTGACTGAGCAGGGAGCTTTGAAAGAAATATCTAAGAAATGTTTGGATGAAATGGACATCTTCACAGACATTTGGTCTGCATTTCTGAAATGTGGATGATTAAATCCATATTGTTGGCTTCTTCCCTCTCTGCACTATGTCTTTCTTTACATCTTGCAAAAAAATTTATGAACAAAGTTATTGTAAATCTGCAATGTCTGTCTTGTCACTTAGATTCTTTTCAGAAATGCTGCCTTGCCAATGTAGATATACAATCCTGTATGACTAATATTTATTACTTATAATTCTAAATACAATGGAAGGTCACCAAAAATTCTTTGCCTAAAAGAGTCTGGAGCCCTTTAAAATCTTGTTGGTGATGGATCCTGAGCCTTGAGAACTGAGCTTGAAATCTTAGCAAAACACTTTTCTAAGTAGGATTTCCAGTATTTCCTGCTTCTGGCAATGGATAAAGCCAAGAAGTACAAAGGTGAATGAAAGTTACAGATCTGAAAACATGAGCTTGGATTCCAAACCCAAACAAAGGTCAGGGAATGCCTGAACCTGTCCATGATCTTGGATCAGCCTATAATAGAGTTATGAGTAAAATGCAAAGTTAGGATGCAGAGTGAGACTTGAATTCAGGCAGAACCGGCACCATAGCTGAAAACTGCTCCATTTTTCTCTGATTTCTCACATCCATCATTATATTTTATCTAGATATTTTGGAATACTGTACAAAAAATAAAAATATTTAAGGATTTATTTTTTTTTTTTGCAATTAATTGAAAGGAAACTGGCCTGAGGAGTTTTAGATTTTATTATGAAATCTTCAAAAGTTTTTAAGAACATGAAAATCATCTTAAAAAAAGCTCATTGCATTTATAGATCATTTTCTTTTTGATATAAGCCTTACCATTTTTAAACATAATTTTTTTAAACAGATGCAATTTGAGGTCACTGAAATCAACTGATTGTGTTTTGGCCTTCTTTTATGAAAAATAGAGACAAACATATAAGAGAATTTCAGAACTATGAGATTCAACAAAATGGTGAAGAGTCTGAGATGGAAATCAGGGCAGACCCTGGTTCACCTGCCTGAGATCTGCTGCATGTTTGGACAGTCTTCTTTTAGGACATAAACATAACAAGCAGAGAGCAAGAACCTGCATCTGCTTCTGCGTCTTTTATTCAAATGATCACAGCAGCCGTGACTAAGGAAAGCTACTGACTGAAGTGCAAACCTGGGGAAAGGCAACTGAGAAAAATGTAGTTTCTGTTGATTGACAGGATCACACTGAGAGTAGAAAAATCTCCAGGACCATTGATCTGATAGAAGACTTTTCTCTAGGAACAAACTTCTAGAGCTTTGCTAATAACACTTTTCCAAACTGACCGAGCCATCCTGACTCAACTGTTGAGTGAAAACAAAAACCAGAAAGACAGAAAGAAAGGATCAAGTCAATTAAGATAAATAAATAAATAAATAAATAATTGGCAGAATTTTAAAAAAGAAAAAGAAAATAATATCACAATAATTCCAATCTCATGAAGAAATATTTTTAACAAGGCACATGTGCTTGTGCAGATACTTCTAATCTCATCAAATTTTTCTGGCTGCTACAGTGTTCTCTGAGCCAGCTGATTTCTCAGCAATATTTTAAAGAGTGCAAGCCTTTGCCCTCCAGTCTAGCCGCTGCTAAAATAGCCCATTCTAGGAGAAAACTTGAGAGTCCATAGATTTTCTTCCAAGGTTTTGAAAGTTCACAACAAGTTGACCGTTGTATGTGAAACAATAGTCAACCGCAAACTCTCTTCAGTCAATGAGCAACATTCTGCTCCCAGCTGGGGTTAGTGTGAAAAGTGGAACTACCCCACTAGAGCAAAAGAATGGTTTCAGATTGTCATCAGCATCACACGGCAGAGCCTGGCTTTTGATGTTGTTCCACTTTCCCAGCTCTCTGGCTGCAAACAAGTCTGCTGCGAGGTTCCCCTTGGTCACAGCGCACCATCTTGGGGATCCCCTCAAATCAGGGCAGCTTTAGCAGCTCTGATCAGAAGGGGAGCCACATCAGGTCACAGCTCAGCTTTATTTTATCTCTTGAAACAGCAGTAAATCCCCCTACAAACGGAAACTCGCAAACCATGTGCCCTCCTGTACATACTGGAGCATGAGTTTCAAGTGAGAGAGCTGTCATTCTGAATTTGCTGAAGAAACATGCAAACAATCACCAGTGTAAAGCAGATGTGCCAGGCGGGCACCGCAGACAGAACAAAATAATCTCTTTTAGACAAAAAAAAAGCCTAATTCAGAATTGCGTAACCTGGATGGGTAAAGTCTGGATGAGTGGGATTGAGGCATCATGCATGGATTTCTGCTAGCACACTTGCTGAATTCCTGGCTGGAAACGTGCCTCTCACTGTGCCAGCCTGCCCTCTTTGAGGCTCTCACAGCAAACTCCTCCTGGGGTGAGATGATGAGCGCTTGAAAGTGACCCATCTGGAGCCCAAGGCGACGAAAGCGCTTCCCCTGCCTGGAATCCGTGTGCAGTGACAGCTTCCCACTGCCGATCCAAGTTTCCCAAGATAGCAATTATAAAGGAACTGGCAACCATACAGTCAAGATGACAATATCCTACGTGGTTTGGTTTGCTGTGCCAATTCCCACTGTGGGTGCTGGAGTCAATCTGCTGCCCCTGTTATTGCTGTGCCTGCCTGTCTTTACCAACCAGCAGATCCACTGGGCATTTTGGCACAGGCTCTGCTCTTCCAAGGGCTGCCTGCTCAATTGCTCTTTCACTCTCTTTTGCTTTAAACATTCAGATCCAACAACACCATGCAAATTTTATGCAGAGTAGCATCTGCAAGTCTGACATATTCACTCAGGCTTCCCCCTCTTGCGCCAAGTTAAAAATAAATACCCCATAAACTCCTGGGCCTGCTGAGACAGAAGATGCATTCAGAGAGTTTATTTAAATATAACTGCTAAGAGCATTTCTGCTTTAGGGTCAAACTCCTATTTTTCCCCTCTCTCTCGTATTTTGTTCATGCCTCAAGTATTTTAATAGAGCCGAGGGAAAAAGTGTCCTTGAAATAACCTAGAGAGAAACCAGTTCTGGGTGTTCCCAACTCTCTTACCTGAAATTTCAGCTATTTTTAAAACTTTAAAGAATACAGGTCATGGTGTACCCCCAACACAGAACAAGAAACTACTCAAGTGGACTTATTTCCAATACTGATTGCAAATAATACTAGTTGAGACAGATCTTGGATTAGAGTTCAAAAGGTGTCCACCCCCCTCCCCCCGCAACAGCTGCCTTCTCTTTTCTCCAGGGAGAGGCAGATTTGTCCCTGCCCAATACACTTGGAACAGGTGAAGTCATAAAGATGCCAACCAGACAGCATAAGGATGAAGTACATCTTAAGGCAACAAGGAGCAGAGTCTGTAAAAGGAGATACTGAGCCATGGCTGGGGGCAGTTAGGACTTGCTGAGCCTCTTGGCCACATCTGCGTAGGCTTGCTCGATTTCTTTGTCTGCTGCACAGGTGTTGGTGAACTCATCCCTGGTGTACGCGTTCTTCAGGTACCGCCACAGCCCCGTCATCNCCAAGATGATTTAGCATATATTAGAAACAGGAGCATTGGGGTAAGCTGAGAGAGAAAATGGTTATTTCAAGACTTGTTAGACTAGGAAATTGTCTATCAAGGCAAATTTTTGATTTCTAAAAACACTCAGGCCCTTATTCAGGAAAATAGTTAAGTGCATACTTAATTTTAAGCACCTGTACAGCCCCATTGAAGTCAATGGGATTAATCTGTACNCTTCCAAGGGCTGCCTGCTCAATTGCTCTTTCACTCTCTTTTGCTTTAAACATTCAGATCCAACAACACCATGCAAATTTTATGCAGAGTAGCATCTGCAAGTCTGACATATTCACTCAGGCTTCCCCCTCTTGCGCCAAGTTAAAAATAAATACCCCATAAACTCCTGGGCCTGCTGAGACAGAAGATGCATTCAGAGAGTTTATTTAAATATAACTGCTAAGAGCATTTCTGCTTTAGGGTCAAACTCCTATTTTTCCCCTCTCTCTCGTATTTTGTTCATGCCTCAAGTATTTTAATAGAGCCGAGGGAAAAAGTGTCCTTGAAATAACCTAGAGAGAAACCAGTTCTGGGTGTTCCCAACTCTCTTACCTGAAATTTCAGCTATTTTTAAAACTTTAAAGAATACAGGTCATGGTGTACCCCCAACACAGAACAAGAAACTACTCAAGTGGACTTATTTCCAATACTGATTGCAAATAATACAAGTTGAGACAGATCTTGGATTAGAGTTCAAAAGGTGTCCACCCCCCTCCCCCCGCAACAGCTGCCTTCTCTTTTCTCCAGGGAGAGGCAGATTTGTCCCTGCCCAATACACTTGGAACAGGTGAAGTCATAAAGATGCCAACCAGACAGCATAAGGATGAAGTACATCTTAAGGCAACAAGGAGCAGAGTCTGTAAAAGGAGATACTGAGCCATGGCTGGGGGCAGTTAGGACTTGCTGAGCCTCTTGGCCACATCTGCGTAGGCTTGCTCGATTTCTTTGTCTGCTGCACAGGTGTTGGTGAACTCATCCCTGGTGTACGCGTTCTTCAGGTACCGCCACAGCCCCGTCATCTCCGCCGGGAACTCGAAGTTGCGGTATTTCTTTGCAACAATCTAAAGCAAAGATAAAACGTGTAAAAAACATCTCACAGGGGATGTATTCTCCTTCTTAGGGAGCTTCTTGCTCTCTTTTGTCATGTAATTAATAGCAAATGAGAGGAATGTTTGGAGAATCAGGGATTTATCATAGAAAAGCCTTAGAAGTGACTGCTGGTTGTCCCCTATCTTGCAAGACTGCTGCGTGGCCTTAAGGACACTCTAAAGCTACAACCTGGCTACTGTCACCAAATTTCAACTTTTATGGTACCTGAAGTTCATTGATTTTACCATATTGGGGTTTCAGGGTTTTTTTTACAAGTCTTAAGTACATCACTTAAAGCTGAGACACCACATAAGAAGGGACTGAATCATAAAAAGCAAGACAGATTTAAGAGAAAGGCATTAGTAATGATTATAATATATTTTCATATTACTTGTTATATTTAACATTATTTTATATATATATATTGTATTATATTTTTAATATATGTAATANCTGGATTGGGATATTTCAGTTTCTCTGTAGGAATATACCATACAGAATAAGCCTGTGGTGACAGAGTGAACTATCTGATAGGAAGGGATGGATTAGCTAATTTAATGAGTGCTTCCAATCTGTAATTTTTCTGACAGTATAAAATTGTTCCTGGGCATAAATTACATACATATGTGCCACAGAGTTCCCCTTTATTTTTAAAGCACATGGTAGAGCTGTTTTCCATCTCAGATTTCTTAGGACAGTCATGTTCTCAGAAACAACTGTGATTTGTTTTTATTACCAGGATCCACTTGGTATATGCAAGTCCAGATCCTGTCCTAAACTGCATTTAATTAAGCATTCTTTCCTTCCATGATGCTTCACACGCATATGGGGAAGATAAAACCTGCTGGGCAACTGAAGTCAACATTTTCAAAATTTCCAGCACACATCTTCCATCAAATGAAAAAATAATTTACCCTTTTATTCTATCTGTTAAATGCTTTTCAGCCAATATCCTATGGCTATGCTGGTCTGAGAAAAATTTTAATTTTCCTTTTACATCTTTCATTTCATCCCTAGGAGACAAGAACCAGTGAGGGGCCATACATTCATTTTGCATTGTCTGACTCCAACGTCGCCAGTGAAGATGAGCCAGAATAAGCGCTAAACCTGTGAGGATATTATCACATTTCTTACCTGGTGACTTATGTGCTTTTTAATTTTTTTTTTTTCTTTTTGCATGTGTGCAGTCAGCTCCCAGGCTCAGTTTATGTTTTGGCTCACAGAGCCAAATTAGATGCATGACTTGGCATCAATTCCTAGCTCACTTGCTTGCCAAGGTCTGCCAGGTACTTGGGTTATTCTAAAGCAACATGTCATCTGATAAATTAAATAAACGCAACATTTAGAAGTCAAGATGATGTACATGATTTGCACTATACCAGCAACCATAGTACATCTTAAATCCTGGACCTCAGCAATGACTTTGATTTGTTAACTTTTCTGCGTGAAATACCAGATGGAATAAATATTCCCCAAAGAGATGGACTGCTGCTCCTAAGTTACAAATGGGTGGGAACTGACTAAAGTTTTGACATGTTTCTTAAGGGCATTAGGAACTAATTAATACAAAAGACTGCTGCTACTTGCAGCAGGGTAAAAATAAAGAGAAAAGGCACCTAGAACTTAGTACTGTCTTCACCACTAATAAGTGATGGGACAGTTTTCCCATGAACTAAGTATAAAGTTCCTTTGTTTAACCTGTAGGAAACACTGAAGAGCAAAAGTGTGTTTCAAACTGCTTTTCTAGGCCTTAAGAACTCTCTGCTGAAATACATGTTGGTTTTGGCACTCAGCTGTCAGAGCAAGGCACATCATGTCAGATAAGGCTTTTTTGACCATCTCATGACATCTTTTACCTTGACAACGTGGAGTTTGGGCAGAAGGTTGCAGTCAGCAAGTGTCAGGTCATCTCCATCCAGAAACTTGCGTTTAGACACTTTCTCCTCTTCAGTGCTGTCTGCATCAATCTCCTCTGGCAGGGGTGTTCTCAGGTAGTCATCCAGCTTCTTCAGAGCCTTCACCAAGCCCCTTTCAAGAGCTTTACCAAAAAAAACCCAAAGAATAAGTGATTAGGGAAGGATAAGAATTGTTTATAAATGCTTATTGGCAATGGCTATGGGAGCGTCTAGAAAAAAAGCCAAGAACCAATTTCTTTGTTGTTAATTTGTGCTCCAAAGCCAACACAATCCAACAGCAAAGTAGCCCAGCAAAGTACATCTGCCTGGGGATAAAGCTCATCCTGCAGTGGGAAAAATGGACACAGGGACCTTGCTGCACCATGTCTTCTCCTGACAAACAACAAAAAGCAGTGAAAGAGATCACAGAAGGAAAAAACCGCTTGTCAAGATATAACATCAAAAAACCACATAGTGCCTATGATATTTCTCTGGTCTGTTGAAAGCCATCACACAGGAACTGGAACCCTGTAACCTGCTCCTTTATTTTTCTAACCAGCCACGTAGGACTGCAATGAAGCAAAATTTTCTAGCATTACTTCAGTTCTAGCAAGTCTTAGTTTTACTTCTTTCAACACCCTTGCAGAGTAATTAAAGGCAATAGCAGTAATTCCAAAGATGCTAACCAGAGCTCCATGGAGCTGAAAGATATGCTACAAATGAGATGAGATATTAGCCAGTGTTAAAATTCTCATTTAACTCAGATTTAACTTGGATGAAAATGCTCAAATAGTCTCACAATGGAGAGGAGACTCCAGACCTCATAGTTCAGTTACTGAAGATCATGTCCCACACTGCTGCTGGCTCCAACAAATTCCAGTCTTCAAATGCCACCTAGACTTCTACAGCAGAGTGCAAATTTTTCACCCAGGCAAGGAATTTGTGTTCTTATGCTTCACTGTAAGGACAATAGAAAAGCTTGCTTGCAATAATGGACTTACAAAAAGCTGGATAACTCTGTGCAGGTTTGTGCGTTACTTAAACTGCAAACACTCGGGGAAAAGAAGGGTCTTTAGTGTTTCTGTCTGAAGGGCGAAAAGCATGATGGAGTCCTGGTCCCCCACAAGTGCCCCAAAGTGCTAAAGCAACATAAATAAGAAACAGCAAGAATTTACAATGTGAAAAAATAACAACATGACTCTTGGGCTTAAGGCCAGAATTTCAGCTGGTGAAAATTACCTGCAGTGATTTATACCTGCTGCAGATGTGGCCTGGAGTCAGTATTAATGGCCTAATACTGTAAAATCTTGTATCTCTGCGTAACTTACTGCCACTGAACTTCGGGAAGAGTTACTCAGGTGGTATAGCACTACAAGGCCTATGGAGATAAAGTACAAGGACCAATGGGTTCAAACTGTAACAGGGGAAATTTGGTTAATTATATGCAAGAAATTCTTTACTATGAAATAGTAAGGCACTGCAACAGGTTGCCTAGANTTTATGGACCACAACAGGCACTCAAAAGGGCTGCAGCAATCATGCTTCACGGAGACCTTGCTGGCACAGGTAACTCCCCAGGCTCTGTTGTCAGCTGCCCCTGCGCTTTTGGCACAGGGAGAAAGGCAGCGCGTCCAGGGCCACTGAGAGAGCAGGAACTGAACAGCACAGAACATGATTTCTCTGCTGCCCTAACATCCCTTAAACCTGTGCCAGCAGTGGAAGTCAGATTAAGCCGCTTGATGCCTCGCTCCCACTGAAGTCTCTTGGCCCAGAACCAGGGAACCATACCAGCTCTTTTGTGGCTGAGTCTGAGACACAGTGGCAAACCCTGGCTTAATTGATTGACTGGAGAAATGACTGTGATCCAACTGAAAACACTCCCACAAACATAGTGGGGAGGGAAGGAATTTTATTTCTGAAAGCAGAGCATCTAAAGCGACTGAAGTGCTGCCATCCATAAAACAAAAGTGTTGCCATCCCTCATTTAATCAATTCAAATTGAATTTTGACACTGACATTTTGCTGTCAGATGCTGGCAGTGGTGCCTTTAATCGCCTGCAGCTGTCCTGCCTCACAACTTCCACGGGAGGGTAGGAACTGTGGAATGTGGCAGCACTCAAAGGATTTAGCAATCTCTTTCTGGTTTGACCTGTAACACCTGTTGAATAGACAGCTCTGCTTCTCTTGGTCAGCCTCAGAATGTGTCCTCTTCCAGTGTGTTCATGTAGAGACAATGGACTCAAATTACTGTGATTTCATTCAATTTTGTTCATCTGGGTGTTAGAAAACTGGCTCAACACTGACCACTTTCCAGTATTTCCCTTCACCCAGTAGGATGGTTGGTTCTCCAAGTCACCTGAGCACTATTCTGGTGTCAAGAGGATGTTTGATGCTTTGTGCTAGCCCATGGGGTCAGTCAGGTGTGTGCACGGGGACAGCAGCAGCAGGTGAGGTGTGTTTATGTAAGTTTTCTGGAACTTATTA
>VYZR01082594.1:0-30184 GCA_013400675.1 Oxylabes madagascariensis
TCAGTGTTTATGGCTGCTCAGGCTATTTGTAAATGTGTATCATAACTAAGAGAGGAAGGGAGGACTGTGATTTAAGACTGTTATTGTAAAAGGAAGAAACAGTTACTGGGTGTTCACTCTAGAACTGTGAAGGAGACAAGACCAGTGAAGAAAGTCTGTGGTCTGTTGCAGAGGTGACTTAACCCTGTTACAAATTTGCTTTCTGAATAAACTTATTCAGAGGGGCACTGACCAGAGGTATTTCTTCTGCATAGACCACCTTGAAATTTGGCCAGAAAAAGAAGAATGAATTCTTTATTGAAAGCACCTGCCCTGACAGTGATGCCATTTTCACTGAGCTTTCACTAATGTTTCCTGTACAGACTGCTGCCAAGCCTAAGAGGTGGCTCTTGGCTAGCATGTCATATCCAGACCTCAGCTTCAGATTAATTTTTTACCCTGACCCCTTTCAGAAGTGATTCTCAGACCTCACCTTTGCTCAACGTCCACTTGCTGTGCTCCAGAAGCACTATAGGCAAAAATCCCTTTTAAGAAGCAATTTGTGTGCCAACTCCCACCTTCTGTATGCCCCATCTCTGAAGCACTTTCACACAATTTCTTCTGCACAGGGATTTACCTTTCTGCACCTGACAAGCTGTTTCACTCTACTGCAGCTCCTGGACACTCAGTACTGATGCAGATCTGCTCCACCTTCCCTATCAGTGACAGCCCCTGATTGCACGTACAGCTTGTTAACTCTGTGGAATGAAAGGATCAGGTTATAATCAAACACAGCTTGAAAACCACCCAGAGAAAAAGCAAGAGAAAGAGAGATGGTTTTATTCTAGTCATGGAGACCTTCATTATACAGAAATGAGAGTTTATTTCATCCAATAAACAAGAGTGACAGGTAGATCACAAACTGCATCACAGCTACTACCAGCACTGAGACAGTTCACCCACAAGTCTGGGGTAATACAATAACCCAACTGCACACAGCAGAGAATTTAACAATCAGCTCAAAAACTCAACATTGGGATTTGGTTAACTTTTTGGATGTGTGTGTATATATATATGTATATAGATATTCTTTTCCTACTTAAGTATTTCCTAAAATTCACATGGAAGCACAAATGGCTTTTAACACCTGGACATATATAGATTTTTCATCTTATATATATATTTATAGATATTTATAACAGTAAAGATATGTTTCTCATTACTACAATATACTTGTTTAACTCCTTTAAGCAGCTGGGAAGAAAAAAACAAACAAAAAAAAAACCCGAACAAAAAAACCCCAAAAACAGTTTCACTACAATCACATCTGATATGTGTGTGTCACAAATTACAAACAAAACAAGCCATGTGTGAGATTCGAGTCAGACCATTCCAGGACAGAACAGCTAAGAGGCAGGCAAAGAGTCTCAGAGCAGGCCTACATGTCAAATGGTGGTTTTGGGCTCTCCGGGCGGGCGGGACTGGCCTTACCCGGCCGGCTGGAGGTTAGAGACAAGAAGAACAAAGAAAAAGGGAAAGGGAAGGAGAAGGGGGAGAAGTAGTAAAACAATAGTTAAAATACAGAAAGGAACTGGCATCAGAACAATAGAGGATCCACAACAGAATTAAGAGTAATAGCACTGAAATGAGAGAACCGCAACAGGAATCAGGCCTGGAGGACAGCCTGCAGCACAGGTTCATTTAGCTCTGGTAAAGACATGACATCTGAGATGTACAGGGTTGATATATTTTTTAATTCTCAAGTAGGTTGTTTTTTTTTGTTGTTTGTTTTTTTTTTTTTTTTTGTTTTGTTTTGTGTTTTTTTTTTTTCTTCTTTTTTTTTTTTAAATACATGTAGCATGAAAATAAAAACCAAACCTTAATATGAGTTGTGATCAACAACGGTTACAAGTTTCCCCAAACACGTACCATCCACATGCAAGAAAAGGCTACAGAAGAAGTCACCACAGTACCCCAAAAACACTGAAAGATGTGCTTAGTTCAAAGCAGAAATATTTTCAACAAAACACCACACAGCAAACTCCCTGAAACATTTGGCTGTCCGTTTGCAAGGGGGGGAGCAGCGTGTCTATTCCCCTCGCTCTGCTGGGTTCAGGAAAGTCAGCCAAAAATGGTGATGCAAGACAACTGCTGGCAGGAGCCAGTGTGTCCCCAGTAGGAATGGCCCGGCTCCAGGAGCCGAGTGTGAGCAGGTCCGTGAGCTCCCTGCACGCTGAGGTGTGTGCGCTATCTCAGACTTCACTCTGGCAGGACTGGGCTGATCCATTGATTCCCCCCTTCACTGATCTCCCTGCCTCACTTCCACATGAAGTTGATTGCACTGTTCCCAACATGAAATTTTTGCACCTTAGAAGTCAAGCTAATACACAGGACATTTAATCTGTTCCTAACAGGTGTCATGTGTTTTGACAGCATATTTTTGCTAAGCCACGCTTTTGTCTTAAACTACAAGGAAAGAAAACAGCTACAGCTCAGTCCTGGGTGCTACAGCTAACTGGTGCAGGCAGGACACTTATCCAGGCTAAACTAGGCAGATGGAATTACTGGACGGACAGCCACCACTTGGACCTAAGGACGTCCCTGTGGCTGATCTCTCCAAGGAGCCTGTGTACTTCAGGGATCCATGCCACTGAATGAAGGCTACTCTATGCTCACAAAGCAATACAGGACGCACGAGCGAAGACGAAGAGCTCAATCACTAGGCTAGAGTTTTACGACACACCGGGGAGGGGTGGCGGGAGGCAGGGATGTGGGATGGATGAGAGGAGTGACTGTGGCTGTGGAAGGGAGGGTGGAATGGGGAAGCCACCAGCACGGCACTCGTCGCCAGCTGTCTACAGCCTCAAGTTATAAATCTAAGAGGGACGGTTCAGCCGGTCGGATTATGGTAGGTCGAGTAGGTGAGGCGGGGCCCCTTCTGCTGTGAAAAAGCAGGAAACAAAAACAAGAGAACACACACTGTGGTTAGCACAGCAATTGCAGTCACAACCACACATGCTTCTCCACTTTGCCTGAGCCAGCAAAAGAATCCAACCTGAGGCACAAACCCCCAGAGTGCAGCTCCACAAAGGAGACTCACAGGCTCCTACTCAGCCTCACACTGGCCTTTCTGCACAGCACAGATCACCAATAGCATAATCCCTTGGACTGCTGGTTTTGCTTCCCTCTGAAATTTGGAAGTGCAGAGATTTACTGCCAGTAAGTGCCCTGGCTCTGGGATGAGTGGAGAAGCATGGACAACAGTGAGCTCCTGTATCAAGCACGTGACAGTCACACAGCATGGATGGGGTCCTCTGAGATGCGCTGCTGCCAGAGGCTCTTGGCTGGTTTGGAGGAGCACCTTCTTCCCCTGCCCTCGAAGCTACTGCAAGCCTGAGATTCCCTGTTCTGACATGAGACTGATCTTGGATGTCAGGGGCAAGCTTACGGCTTTCAGTTTTCCAGTTCGGTTGCAGAGCAAATGCAGCTTCTACTTCAATAAAAGGAACCTTGGCTACTCCTGCTCCATTCTGCTCCAACCCTTTTGCTGATACTTCAGCTACATAAACTTAAGTGTTTGCCCTCTGCACGGATTAAGCGTTCTAGAATCTCCTTCCTGTAAGGGCCTGGGGGGAAAAAAGCCACAAAACAAAAACATACAAGACAACAGCCCTGACATAGCTCTCAGCTCATTACCTGAAATATCACTTCAGTCTCAGACTACAGGCTGTAAGAAGGCTATAATAAAAATGTGTTTTGTAAGATTGAGTCCAATCTGTGTTTTTCCTTTAAAGCATGCTCCCTGCAGTGTCTGCGACCTCAACTGCATTTTGCTGATGTTTCATTAAGATAAATAAGTTGTTCAGTATCAAGCCAGCATAGCTTTAAGGTCCAAACTGCCTGAAATGCAAAGAGCAAAGCCAACGGCATGTAGACCAAATGGAGGAGAAGCCCTTGCACTTATCATACAGGACCAGGCGTAACAGAATTAATGCCTAAATAATTCCACACTGACAAGACTTAGGTTACAGAGAATCAACTCGCTGCTAGAAATGAAGGCCCTCTCCTGACACAGGGGCTGAGGGGAGGGAGGGAAGAGGGGCAAAGGAGGATATTTGCACCAGCAGTCTATAATCACACAGGCACTAGAGGAGTTACACTCCTCTAAACTGGTGCGAATTCCCTCATTTAGCAAATAAACCAGAGCAACTCTCCAGTCCTGTTTATTAAACTAAATCTAAGCAGAATTTACTGCTCCAGATCTATTAAGCCTCAAATCTTCATGACATGTGGGATCTCTGCATTATCTCTAAGGGTGCTCATGGTGTAAATACAGCCACAGCAACCCTTTGGTGGCTTCTACTGTCATTGGAATAGCAAGAGTACCTGAATTAAAACCTTACAGAACTTGACCTCAACATTTAGTGAGATGCTGTTGCATCATCACATATTGGAAGGCATTTTTTGGGAAGGCTGAAGGACTGTTTGCATTTCAGAAGTTTGCACAGGTTGTGCTAAAAGCCTCTGAGAGTTCACATGAAAAGGATGCTTGAAGCCACTAGAGTATGTAAACTGTTCTGGTCACTTGACCCTAGCAGGATAAATAGGGCTGAAAGGAGCACAACTAATTCACAGGTAGATGGGCTGCTTTTTTGTAATGTACTATGACTGATCTTTGCAGACTTATTTCTCTCAGCATTCAAAGCATTTTGGGGTGTGGGGCTGTCACTTTTTAAACTTGCAGGCTGTTTCTGTTGAGGTTTTCTGGAGATGTTTGCAGAATCTGCCTGGTAAGGTTAGAAAAGGCTGAAAACTGTTTCCCAGCACTAAAAGGGACAGAGAAGTCTCTCAGGCAACATTCACCCCCAAAATGCTGCTTCAGTCTGACTACATTGCTAGTCAAGCCTTTTTATATCACTGGAAAGTCACTTTTCTCTGTCAGGACAAGGAACAAAGTTTTGCTCACAGGGAAGCCTGTGGCTGTCTCCAGTGCATGAGAAGGAAGACCTGAGCCCTGGCAGGAGCCCAGGGAGATGAGTTACAGTGACTGTGACATGCTTTGAAGTCAGCCTTTCAGGCCATACCCAGGGAGAACACTGACCTAATCCTATCTAAGAACCACTGGGCTAACAGGGAGTTCTGTTGATAAGGATCGAACAGAGGTGGGAAAATATTATGTTTATTCCCTGCAAAAGATTTTGGGTGCAATTTTTTGGATCATTTGGGGTAGGGTTTTTTTTGGGATTGGTTATTTTTTCTTTTTCTTTAATTTTTATTTCCTTGGTGCTCTTTATGCCAGATTAAAAACAGAATGCCCCATAACAGCGAGTCCCAGAATGGGGTACAGACAACAGCAAGGCTCCTTCCCAAGGCTGTTCACCCAGGATGCATGTTTCCAGGGCTGTCAGGGATGTCTGCAGTAGGCAGAATATTGGAGGAAACTGCCGATTGCTCCAACACCTCTGCAGTGTGTCATCAATGAGGAGGGTTGACGATGACGTCCTCAAAGATGTCAATCACGAGCAATCACTGCAATGTGGCAGCTCTAACTGCAGTTCTGTGCAGCAGTAACAGACACCATCTACTGCAAGATGAGGGATGGCTGAGACCCCCCCCCGCCCCAGAACAGGGGCTTGAACTTCTGCTGATCCTCTTAAAGTAGGATTTCAGCATGTGCTCCTCGGCCCCAGATCTCTCTGCCACAACCAGCAGCACAGGAATCTGCAGGAGCTGCTGCTGCTGCACTCCTCTGTCATGAAACAACATCCACAGAGAAAGGGAGAAGGGGCTCAAAAAGTCCACACCTGCCCTGTTTTGCCCTCTGTACCTCTTTGTCAACAAGGGCTGGAGGTTCCCAAGAAAAGGACTCAGGAGAATTTGCTGATGTCCTTCTTCACACCCCCACTGACATTAACAGGATGAGCAATGCACAACACAAACCCACACCCTGCTACATCACTGAACCACTACAATGCTGCAAAATGCAGGGAGAGAGAGGACAGGGAAATGGGCAGGAGCTCAGGGCAGAGTGTTTGAGGGACAGATCACTACAGCCCTTCCTCTTGCAGAGGCAGGAGGCAGAGAAGGCATTTTGAATGGAAGCAGGAGAGTAATCTAGAAGGTAAAGGGTCAAGGGGAGAACAAAGAAAGGGAGTTCACATCAATCTGATGATGGGACACAAGGATAAAAGGGAACATTCAATGTCAATGTTACCCTGCACTCAGACATGGAAGTCCTGATATTAATCACCCAAACTCCTCTTGACTTCCATGAGCACTAGGGATATAGTGAGGATGGGAGCACTTCTCCAGCCAGACATTAGAATATAAGAAGAGGAGTCTGAACTATCAGCTCCTCAAGTCTCTGTCTTGATCCTAACAGAGCTGACAGAACAAATCAAAGCAGAGTTGATTCAGCTGATCTTACAGTTTATGTGAATATAAGCCAAATGAAAGGCACAGAGTTTAGACCTTGTTGCCAGAGCTCATTCCCCCATCCCACCTTCTCTATTTAGAAGCAGAGAAAGAGTCCTCCAGACCTTAAATCAGGTACTGAGGCTTTCCCAGCTCCTGCAGCTCAAGCAGCTGCTCTGTCTCTGACCAGCCAGTTTTTCTGTTCAAGACTCCTCCCTTTATGAGATCCTGGCAGAGGTGGTTCATCAGACAAGGGACTCTGTTACTAACACAAGAACTGGGCAGCAGAGGAGAGCTGCAGAGCAGTGCTGGAGGATGGGGACACAGTGACTGACTCATGCATCGCAGTGAGAGTGCAAAACCTACCGTGGCTGCCAGTCCTCAGGGGTCACTGATAGTGATTCTGAAAGACAACACGAAATCAACATGGCAGTTCAGACAGTTCAAGGCAGAGGCCACACAGACTGTCAGGAAGGTGGAACAGATACACAGGCGCTTGCACAGACACAGTCACACATCCCCCTCCAAACACAGCATGAGTAGGGGGACTGCAAACACACAGAAAACACTCATAGCCTCATCTTTGCACACATCCAGACCCTGCTGTGAACAGGGGTGCATCAAAACCCATCCATTTGTCAACACACCTACTGGCTGTTGCCCACTCACCCAAGTTCCTCACACATCCAAGCTGACGTTCACACCAGTGTCATACCCAGGTTTCAGCACCCACCAGCTGGGCATAGGTAGCTGAGCTTGTCTCTCACTGAGGATTCCTATCTTCTGACCATATTAAATGTTTAAGAAAGAGCTCAGGAAAGAGGAAGGTAACATGTAGTCCTGAGCACTACCCAAAATGGTACAAAGCAGGTGGAGGCTTTTCTGAAGGTCATAAATCATGAAATCAGCTAGTCCAACCTCCTGAATAATTCAGGTCATACAGCTGTGTGACCTTATCATAGAATGGTTTGGGTTGGAAGGGATCTCAAAGATCATCTAGTTCCAACCCCTGCCATGGGCAAGGACACTGGTCACTAAATCTCTAAGGAGACAATTTGTCCCTTGAAACTGTGTGTCCAAGAACCCTTTGGGAGTTCCAGGGACGTGTCCTCATTGTACTGACCAGCACAGCAGCCAGTGAGAACCATCCCTGCCCAGGAGGTAACCCCAGACCCATGCCCTTGTGATACCAAAGAATGGAGAACCCATTAATGCCTTCAACACATTTTTCCAATAGTTGAGTCATTCGCACTGAAACTTCCTTAAGTCTCCTTCAAGCTCTTCCACCTACAGTTTCTATCAAGCTATTTTAAACTAAAGAGCCTAAATACCTGGGGGATTACCTTCAGAGATTTCTTTCCCAGGTCAAACCCTAAATGCAGTCTATTGCACACTGATAGGATCTTGGATAGTTTTTAACTTTCAGCTCCCAAAATTATGGATTTGTCTATATGGACTTCCACAGTAAACTGAATAAATGCTAAGCACAGAAGCAGGATGGCAAGTCTTGTTTTAAGTGTCCTTAATTATATGCAGGAAAATATTTCTGTGCAAAAATGTACCATGTGGTGATTACACGTGAAACTTATGTTTATGAAAAAGGAGTAGCATGACACTTGTTTAAGTTCATCATTCATAAAATCAGATACTCAAACCAGAGGCACAAAACTACCAAACTTCTACACAGGCATCAATGAGCACACAAAGTACACCCAGCCACCACCACACATTTGAGTTCACTCCACACGAAATAACTCCTCCATCAAAGCCCACTCGTGCTGAACACGAGAGCTTTGTTCCTCTCTCACACACACACACTACACAGCCCGGTTAGCAAGGGAAAGATGGGTATTAAAAAAGCAACAATGGAGATGGCATTCGTTCACCCATGGCAGAAGGACCCGAGTCCAAGTGCTAGCAGGGAACATTCTTATTCTATATACAGGAGAGGAAGAGAAAGAGTCCCTTGTCATTGGAAATTCTCCATTCATCAGTGAACTCAAATGACAAGCTGGTATCAGGATCCGGAGGAGTCTATGAACAACTGGAAGAATCAGAGAGGGGGATCAGAGAATGAGCATCACACTTCACAGCTTCTGGAATTACATTCTCAACTCCAGATCAGGGCAGTCAGTAGCATGCAAACCAACCTACCATCTCTCCTAAACCAAGGGATTGCTCAGTCATGTATGAAACTCTTTCCTCCTCTGCTCCAGTGCTGTTTTCCCTACCTTTCCCTAAACCTTTCTACTCATGCAAAAGGCAGAAAAGCCATTAAGATAGGCTATAACAGATTTCTTCAAAAAAAGGCCAATTTATTTCAGCCCGTTTTGGGGAATCCTATCAGGATGGCCAGGTATATAGAATATTTTTCATGAGTGAAGAAATGAAACTGAGTGAAAGGAGGAAGATGGAGACAGAAAGAAGCATAAGTATATTGAAAACAAAATCACAAAGTAACAGTATATGGAAAGGCAGGGTCACATGAAGCAGGAGCCAAAATACACAGTAGAAGCATGCTGACATCCATAGGTGCCTCCACAGTCTCTGGGGCAACACTGAGGTATGTGAGGACAAGTTACTGTGGGAGCTGCATCAAGGTGCATAGGAAGGACTGGGGCAAAGGCACCAAGAAAGTAAAACCATTTGCATACACCAGAGTCAGAAACTGGTCTATAAAACTGTCTGGACTCATCCACCTCTGGGCTGGCTGCAGCCTGGCAGAGAACACTTCCCCCCATACAGACAGCACCAAATATGAACTGGGCACGACTGCAGGAGGAATATTGAACCCACTCTGCCATACACCATCCCCAGCCATTGACAGGCTTGGTGTTTCCACAGAAAATGGCAAAGTTTCAGACCTGTGCCACCAGCACCCACTGGAGACATGTTTTCCACAAGGGAAGTGTTCCCTCTGGCATGCCACTGGGGAGTTTCTGGTTATGTTTGTTCTTTACACTGCAATTAACTTCCTCTTCCTCAAGGGAAACTAAGTACCCAACATAAAAGCATTCCTGGTTCCAGACTGCTTCCCATGTCCTGTTCTGGAACATCTACTCAGCTGCACAGGGGATAATCCCTTATTACTATGTTGAAGTGTGTCTGAAGTGACTGAACAGGAAAGGAAATGAGTTTCCTAATGGGAAAGTAAAGCTGTGTGATTTGAACCCTCTAGACTGGAAAATGCTGAAGTTGATTACACAAGCAACAAAATTGCCTAAGAATTAATTTCCCTGCCAGTGATTCTGCAATACTCTCCTAGCCAAAAAGCAACTGAAAAGCTTGGAAGGTCTTCCAACTCACCTTGAAGAACTCTGGGCCAAGAGAAAAGAGGCAACTTCAGACTTTGGAGAGCCCTACACAGAGGGGAATCTCACCCCAGTCCTGTGATTTATCTGGTGACTACAGGCATTGGTACAATTACTGTAAGCCTTGGGTACAAGGTTTTCTCCCACATTCTTTATTGAAGTTCGTAGAGAGAAATAGCTGCCTCTCTGCTTCCGAGAGCTGCCTTGGCATTCCCTCATCCACACTATGAAATCTCAGAGGACAACGATGCTCCTGCCTCTGGATCCAATTCAAATATCCAAAGGCTGTACCCACACCACGCACTCCATTCTCCTCCTATGGCCCAGGCAGGCCAAGTGCTGCCAAGGCTCCAACCCAAAACCAGAACAAACTCCACCTGCGTGGAGCAGTGTTTCAGGACTTACCTGGGAACACCAGGAGGAGCACGATTAGGCCGAGAAGGAACCTGAGGTGGGGGCCCGAAGGGATCAGGAGAGGCACCTGGCCTGGAGGGCACAGGGGGGGCACCACCCAGCGTGGACCCACCAGCAGGAGGTGGCCCAGGAGCCGGTCCGCGAGACCCAGGTCTGGCGGGGGGCACTGCAGGAGCTCTCCTCTGCGGCGTGGGGCTGGATGTGGGGGACCTGCCAAACAAACAAAGGCATTCAACTGCAGCAACAGCTCTGGGATCCCTCTGCCACCACAGGCTGCCTTCAGTGTTTCTCTCTTTAGCTTCATATCACTTTACACACCACCCTTTGGCTTTCAAGGACCACACCAAGCCCTGGGTTGCCTTCAAAGCTACGTCAGCCCCATCCAGCCCAAGGGTTTAGAACGTCTCGACATCTGTGTAAAGATGTCCTAGGAGCCTGCCAGCAGAAATACCCAGGACTCTTCCTCCACAGGAAGAAGAGGAGGACTCCCTGTCTCAGTGGGAGGCCCCAGCAAGGCACTGAAGAGGCGTCAGGCAGGTCTGCGGGGCTCTCCCCCTGAGCCTCTGGTACCTGCGTCCGGACGGTACGCTCTGCACCTGCAGCCAAGAGTCGTCCACCGGTGGGGGCATGGGGGTGCTGATGGTGCTGGTGTTGATGTCCCCGATGATGTTGAGGGCCTCTTTCAGGGCGTGGTACATGCGCAGCATTTCGTCGCGTCGCTGGGCCTGCTCCGCTGACTCCTCCATCAGCGTGTTTTGGTCGCCACAGGAGTACAGGTTTGCCAGCAGCTCTGAATGGATGAAGTCCTTCGTCTGTAAACAAGCAGAGAGAGAGAATCAGTTTTCACCACCTTTCCCCAGAACACTCTATTCTGTCCCCACCTCTCCCTTCCAAGCTGCCTTCTGGTTTTCTTCATTCTTTTCCTCCCTCCCTATTTTTCCCCTTTCTGCCACTCCCACCTCCATTGATCACAGTGTGTAAGTACATTGTTTATCATGAGGTGCATGATTGTCTTCGGCATGAGGTCCCTGATGGTTTTGTTGACAATTGCCATGTAGGAATCCACCAGGTTCCTGATCGTTTCCACTTGTCTCTCCAGCTGAGGATCCATGGAGTGCATGAAACTATCTCCTCCATTCTCCTCTGCTTCACTGGCCTGCAGAAAAAAAGGAGATTGGTTCTTCAAATGTAACACAAAATTGGCTTTTCATGAAAGCTAAGAGAAGAGTAGAAGGGAACAGGCAGGAAGCGCATGCAATAAATAAAATTTATTTAAACTTACATTTTGAGTTGTGATTGTCAATGCGCAACTCAGTTTGTACAGACTTCTCCAGCTCAGATATGATAAATTTTAGCAATAAAGCTGCTCTCTTAGTACAAAATTATTAAGAAAAGGTGAAAGGCAACAGGGACTTCTGACCCATGTTCAGAGGTTATGGCTCTGGTGCATACTCAAAGCTGTATTATTACTTTTTAATGTTTACAGCTTCCTGAAAGGTTCTTCATTTGATCTGGATTTTCCATGACCACAGTCAGTTAAAACCAAGAATCATTCACCATAAATTAAGTCTCACAGGCTCTGTGCCATGCTGCATCTTTGTCCTCATTATACAAATGAGAAAATAGATACAGAGAAGTGAAATAACTCCTCCTCTCAGGCTGACCACAAGTAGACGGAATAAACTAGAAAACTTTCCTATCACTTCAATTGCAACTCCTGCATCATAAGTTATAATTATCTTTTCTTTCACACCAAGCAGATTAATCTCTTCCTGTTTGCCTAAAGTACATTGTTTATTCTGTAAGGTAAAACCAGGACTGTGCTGCTTGACAGCGAGCAATCTCCAAGGCTCCTCCATTTGGGATCAATTTCAAAGCATTGAAGCATGAAAGAACTGCTGCCTTCCTCAACGCTTATTTAAAAAAAAAAAACAACCCTGTGATTGTATAATGAAACATCTTTGTTTTACACAGCCCTCGTCTGAACAATTTGCCATGTAGGAAATGGCTTCTCTTTTGTTTTGGGGAACAAAATATATGAGAAAGGGCAAATTCTTTTGTTCATTTGAGCTTTTGCTGAGAAGATCTTATATAATGAAGGAATGCAAGGTCTCAGTGTGAATCAAAGTAAAGGAAGTGGATGTCAAGCAGGACAACTTAAAAAAATGGGGGCAAAAAAAAAAACACCCAAAAATAAGCTTTCGCCAAGATTCAGAAGTCATACAAAAAGGGAGGAATAAAAAGAAAAAAAGGAAAACTCAAACCAAGAACAGAAACAGACAGCAGGAATCCAACAGAGGGTACAAAGAGGGAGAAGAAGCAAATGCCTCTCAGGAAATTGTGACAAAAGGAGAAAAAAAATGAGAGCTATCTGGTGAGAGCCCCAGGAGGCAACACAGGCAAAGGGGGTCAGACTTACTTTGTCCTTGTCCTGGCAGGCCAGTTTGAGCATATGTGGAAAAAATTAAAACAAAAAGGGACAAAAAATAAAAAATGACTTTTAGTTGGTCTCAGAATTTGGAGAAGGTCCCATAATAGCACTGACAAGCAAAAGACCAATCCCACTAAAAATACATCAATACCTCTATTACCCTAGAAGAGGAACAAGTGAACTGTTGAGCTAAACTTAAAAGTGGGATGCTCTGCAAAGGAAACCATATTGTTAGCAACAAAGGACAACTTACTTACCTGCACGGGCCACTGCCATTTCTTACAGGGGTTTTGAGACAGGGATCAGGGTTCCCATGTCAAACCCCTCCACTTGCACAGCCACTGTGGTTAAGAGGCCCAGTCTGGTTCAAAGCTGATCTGAAGTCATGTCACTGTTAAAGCCCAGTCCCTAACTCTCTTTTTACAATCTCTTACCAAATCGTTAGGAAATTCTTTAAGGCAAAACCAGCAATATTCAAGTGTAACAGGACAGATGAATGCAAGAAATCTATTAGAAGCAACAAATACAAACAGAAAAGCAATTATCACTTTTTTAATGGGAAATCTATTTATAGCAGCTTCCTCTCACAGAGGAACAGGAAAGGCTTTGCACAGAAACAAATACCACAATTGCCTAGAAGATACTTTTAAAGCAGAAAATAATGCTGACAATAAGTGCTGCGGGACAAGGGGAAGGGACGAGATAAGAGTTCTTGCTAAAGGAGCATATCAGAGTTATCTACCAAGCAAAAGGAAAATTCAAAGAACATCCCTCCCTAATTAATTGGAGGAAGGAAAGGGAGAACAACTGCTAAGTCAGGAAGTTCCTAATAAGGCTGTACAGAGTTACCAAAAAGGAATGGTGCCTTTGCTCAGTGGATACCATACCAGCTAGCTGTCATGGTAGTTAAATGTCACCCTTATATTGTGAATTTAATGTCCATAAAACAAGACAGCTAGAGGGATTTATCAAGGCAGTCTTTTCCTACTTTATCTTCCCTTTGAAGCTGCCAGTTGCTTTATCTCAAGCTTCCCTAATGGAAGCATCAGGACACAACAAAAATTTTTTTTGTTAAGAAAGAATCTCAGCTCTGGAAAGACACAAAACCTTCACAGACTTATTTTTAACACAAGAAGATGGAGCTATCCTTCTCAAGACACATGCTGTGCTCCTCCTTATCCCATTATTATGGCTGTCACTTACCCCAACACGCTCTGGGTAGACACCTGCACGAAGGAAGGAAGCCTTCCAGCTATCCACCTCCTCCTGGGTCTCACAGGCCAGCTCTAGCTGCCGGTAGTCCTTGTAAACATTCCTGACAGGAAGACACATATTTTATTATTCTCTCTTGCAACTCAAGAGATCTGCCCATATTTGACAAAGATATCAATGACTAGGGAATCCTCCTGTCATTTTAAGACAGAGACACTTGGTCCCTTGCTAGGAACCTCATGATGACCCTGCAAAAGGAATTTTTTTTTTTTTATCAAGTTCGATTGCTCTCAAATCAGTTGTATGTTTCAACAAGGCCTGGAAAAGATACCCTTTTCAATTCTGCTTGCTGCTGGACTCCTCCATCCATCCCAGGTCCTATGGCTTTCCCTAGTCACTCACCAAGAACATTGTGATTATAAATATATATCCCAGCCACAGGCAGACCAAGGTAACCACACCAAAAGCCTGAAGGGTTTAGTTCACACCATATGCCATGCACTGGCAAACAAAAGGAAAATTATACACGTATCTGGAAGATCAGAAGGAATGAAGTTAAGTCCTCCCATCTCCTTTGAAAGTGGCTGTCCTGAAAGGCCACTCACATCTTTCCTGGACAGCTATCCTAACATACCCATCCCTACTCTGTTACATAAATTCTGTCCCTAGCTCCAGCAGCTTGGTGTGCCGAGATGGGAGTATACCTCTGTTCAGTGTTGAAGAGAGCAAAGATGTGCTTGCTGGACATGAACCCCTTCTCCACATCTCGCAGTTTCAGGTTATCCACTGGTAACATGTACTTCTTCTCCTTCTCCTGAAAAGGGAATGAGGAACAAGTCACTCCCTGCTCCAGGGGTGCCTCTGCTCTACCAGCATGGAGCATCAGCAACAGGGTCCCACATCAACAGAGACGCATTCTCAGACCCAGGTCCTCTGTTTCCTTGAGTCTGTGAGAGAAAGGGAAATCTGGAAACAAGAGTTTGTCCTTCCCAACTGCTTTTGTGATTTGGTCCAACAACCCTGTCTCATTAACTCCTCCAGGACCAGGCACTAGCACAGCAATGTCCAACTTCCCCACATTGTGCTCAGCACTGTGGTCCCACTCTTTTTAGCAAAGGGGTCAACCAAGGTTCAGGAAAAGCCAGGTATGTAATAGAGAAGCTGGTTTGATACAGAAGTTAAGTGTCGATAAACCTTGATGTTAAATATTAAGTTTAAGATCTGTTTTTATATCTATCTATAGATAAATATATAGATCTCTCTATCTCTCTCTCTCTATTTATATCAAATTTACCTCTTCAGAAAACCCAACTTGCTGATTTTGTTACTTCATCCTATCACTGTCCTAGTTCTACACTCTGTTAGTTACCGTGAACCCTTCACCTTCATAAAAAACAAGAACATCAAAACTTGATCTTAGCTTTTACATTTGCATTCAGAAACTAAGTCAGAAATGACAACACCTGCTTAGTCTCAAATCTGGATCTACAGCAAATTAATAGAACTGAATTTGGTTTAAGGCCCTCATTTGGAGCATCCTATTCCAGCTCGGAATTATACCCCAGCATAACAAGAGAGGGAGCCCTCACACTGGTCTTCAAAAGGCAGCACACAGCTATCCGAGACTAAACGAAATTATGTGCAAAGCAAGCACGTGTGACTGTCCCCTTGTGAGATCTTGTGTGTTTGTAGACCTTTCTTGGCTGGAAACAACACGATCGCTCTTGGGGGAAACAAGATGGAAAACAAAGATGGTTAGAAAGGAGAGATCCTGAAGAGCTGACCAGGAAGGAAGGGCAGGGCAAAGGAGCAGGTACAAGTGACAAAGCTGCTGAGTTCGAACACCCAGACAATGGCAAGTCCAGCCTAACATCCTCTTAAGCTTCAGCTAAATTGACTTGAGTTTGCTGAGGATACCAGCGCCTCAGTTCTGAGATATCCCAAGGATCGAACTGTACCAGTTCATTACAAATCATATGCAACAAGAATATCCCAGAAAACAGCACCTAGAAAGCAGAAGAGATCACTTGGGTTGCTGCCAGACACTCTCCCAAAGATGCCAGGCCATGAAAACAGGAGAATTCTTCCAAGCAAATTTCCCTGGACTTTCTAATACTGCCAATCAGTTTTAATTAGACGTGGGTAGGCATTTTTCTAATGGGATATCTGTCAGCCACATGCTGGTCTCAAAGCTAACACAGACCACTTCAGATTCTGTGAGCCACAAACAACTTGCAGCTTTCTATTACTCTGGGTTACTACTATGCTGACTTAGGCTGAACTGGTGACCTAGAAGAGAACAACATCAAGTGCCGAGTCCCTGGCTGAGTCAGATCAACCCCACTGCAACCTCACTTAACTGGAACTCCCTGGTTTCACTCCACAGTCCCATGGCTAGTAAAAAAACCCCCATCATCCACCAACCATGCCCCCAACAAAAACACTATAACAAAACAAACAACAAACTCCCCAAAACACAAAGAAACAAACAAACCAAACAAAAAAAACCCAAACCACCAAAACCCAAAAAACACCCAACAAAATCCAACAAAAACTGCCAATGTTAAAGATGTCTGAGAAAAACTTTCTGCATTAGACCCACATAATTCCATAGAAGTTCTGCAATGGTGTCATCCTTCAGGAAAAAAAAAGTCAGAAAGTAAGGGAATTCCATGTCCCTGATATGGAAACAACATGCTCTTTGCCAGAGTTTCAACTTTCACCCTTTCCAAGCTCTCGCACAAATACTGCCACGTGATCAAGACAGCACTATCTCCACACGCTGATCTTGCCACAGACCACAGGGAAGACAAAATATCTGTCTGCCAGCACAACTTATCAGTCCTCGAGTTGGAGGTAGCAAGAGCAATCAAGTGGAGGACATGGGCACAAGGCAAGAAGCCCCCAAGCCAGGCAAGCTGCAATGAGCCCCTGCTGCTCCCCATCTCCCCACACCTCCCCCTTCCCAGTCCCCCACTTCAGCCTTTCCAGCTTCTCAGTTTTCAACCCAGCCTGTTTTATATCAACAATCTGACTTCATTTCCTGAATGTAGAGACAGGAAAGTGTGGAACGAGCTGCCAAGGGCTGAGACTCTCAAAACTTTGGCTGAGCGCTCTGCCCATATGTTAGCAATCTGGCAGGGTGTGCTATGGCTGAGCAGCATCCTGGCCAAGAGGGGAAAAGGGCTTCTCTCTCTCTAGCTTTCCAGACTTGGAGTCAGGAGTGGAGAGAAGGAAGAGCCAGAACACATCGAAATGGGAAAGCAGTTTCTGAAATCCTACATTCAAAGTCCTCAGTCTGATCCCAAGAGGTTTATGTTGCTCACATTGCCCTTCATCAATAAGGAGAAGAAAAAAAAATCAGGCAAAACTCTCTCTCAGCAGCAGAATATGTGTTATATAAAATGTGTTTGTCGGCTGTGAGTTAATCTGTAGAGCCATGAGGCCAAGGGGAGGTGCGGCAGTGGCAGAGGCCCCCAGACTGTATAAAACAGAACATGGGGCTCAGTGTTGGCTTGGGAATATTGTAGGCACAGGGTAACCACCCCTCATCAGGGCTGCTGCTCCCCACAGGAGTCTCAGCCTGCAAGGAGAGCTGCAGAAAGAGATGACTGCAAGCTCCTTGCAGAGGCAGGATAAGTGCCAGAGGATTATTCCCCCGCCCCCGGCACAGTGCAGAATACAGCCATATGGCTCTGTACTTTGCATCTACCAGGGAAAGAAAATACACATGGCCAGGAAGCTGAGTAGCCATTCCAGTTGTGGGGTGGAAAGCACAATAACTGCAGGAAAAAAGTGATGCTGCAGTTGCAGCCTGATGTTCCAACGTCCTTTATTGTTGCTACGCATCTCTTTATGGTGGCTAAATCCTAGAGATGGGTTTTGGCCAGATACAGCAATAATCTGCACTAACACCTCAATTATTTGTTGCTAGCCTGTAGGTAATAACCTACAAGAAGTTCACAGAACTCAGCAGGCAGCAAGCCAGCCTGACTCCAGGCATTCCCTCCATTCACCTGGACTGCCTCAGCAGCAAAGTAAATTTTCCTGCTCTTGGATACACACAAAATGAAGCTGACATATGCATGTGTGGGCTCCCTAAGGTTGAAAATTGGCACTCATAGCACAAGAAAATAATTGGCAGAATTATTAGGTCTCAGTTTGCATTTGGAGCATAAATAAACTAATTAAAGGTTTCCTTGTAGCTGTTATGACAAACACCTTCTTCTGCACAGAGACAAGGGTCTGTGAATATGGGAGAAGACATTGCCATTGTTTTAATTGGGGGCTGTGTGAAATTAGGAGAAATTCATCTTGCTTAAACCTCTTAATCTCCTTTCCCTCCTGTAAGATGTAAAGTATTGTGGGTAAACAAACCTGCCCCAGAGATGCCTGGAGTTTCAGTAAAATTGTTTCTGTTAAACACTTGCACAGCATTTTGGGAACTCCAGTAATAAAACTCTACTCCAATGGAGAAACATTAACATCATAATTTATAATAAACACACTGCATGAATACATGCACACTAAAAGATTAATTGGAAAAAGCCTCTGGAATATTTGAAAGCAAGTGAGCTGAGCTTTTCAACCACTCCACTCCCCCAAACAAGATGTTACTAACTGCATTCTGCTTCTTTGTCTTAGCAAGTAGAAGAGCTGAATTTCTGAGATGTGATTCCTCCAGGAAGCCCTGGTCATCCCACCACATACACACATCTTGAGACCATCTTTCCCAGACACAGCCCACCTGCATCACTTTTACCCTCAGAGCATAATTTATAGGAATGATTCCTCCCCCAAGCTGCAGAGCAGCTGTAATGGCTTGTTTACATCAGAAAGCTGCCTTAGTTTAACTTAAACAACACATCCTAAGATTTTAAGCTGATTTAGTTCAAAAGCTCTGTAGACACTAGACCTGGACTCATGTGATTAATCACAACCATTACTGTTGGCCTAGTAAGCACAGCAATGGTAATTAACTCACCTGCACAAAAGTAAAGATTTTTATTCACATCAGCTGAAATAACGTGCAGATTTAAACCTGCAGCCAAATGCAACCCTAGGAAGCCTTCAGGGGTTTTATGAGGAAGCACAGGCAGAAACCTGAGTTGCTTGAGAGAGACTATAGTGCCCAAAACTCCGCTTCATGACCCCTCTAAGGTGACAGCAATGCCCACCAGCCTTCCAAAAGGACAACCAGGCACTTCTCCCTGTCCCTGTCCTTGTGCCAGGGTAGGGATGAACCATTCCAGAGTATCTGACTTGCTTTGCTAAGGTAAAGCACAACACACACAGACACATACAAAGTGTTTCACACTCCTGAGAGAGAGTGGGTTACACCTCCCCAGTGCATGGTCAGTGCCATGATGGGAATTCCAAGTGTTCATATTTTCGGTCACAAATCTTGACCATCCACACATTAGGAGAAGGAATCCTGGAAGGGAGACACGTGAATGAAGTTCTCTTTATCCCTGCAGCACAGGGAGAGGGAGCAAACCGTGTGGGCAGGGACTAACATCTGGAATCGCTACATGAGAGCCAGGCGTCACAGAAAGCGACAGCATTCCTCAAGTTTCCATGCAGGGTAGGGAACCTTCCTTTCCCCCGCACAACCCCATCCGTCAGCCGCTCACTTCCTGCCAAACTCTGCCTTCCCAGCAGCCAGCAAGCTCCTCCCTCGAGTCTAGTTAGCTTTCCACTGCCACGTCAAGTGAGGCAGAAGGACAGAAGGGAAGCAAGAAGGGAGGGAGCAAAAACCAGAAGAGGGAGGGAGGCTCAGCAATGCCAGGGCGTAGTGGGGGGAGAGAAAGAAGGGATGTGGATTGCTCCTGCAGCAGCCAGAGGTGAGCTGCAAGGGCAACTGGCCAAGGTTGCCTTCTGCAACCCTGTCAAAGGACCTTCTGGAGGGCTTGGAAGCAAAGGCTGGTTGTGTTTGAGCTTTGCTTGGACCCACTGATCTTCTGGACAGGAGATGAGGGTGCATGGGGCCTGAGGATCCTCCCACACACCTCCATGGGGAAGAAAAGGAGTTGAATGAAGCAACAAGTTCTGCACACCTGGGTGACAGCCAAGACTTCACAGCATTTCCTCCTCAAACTGCAGTAATCGATTTTTTTTTTTTTTTCTCTTTCTAAAAAGGTGCAGCATATCCCAGGTGGAATCCAGGTACCAGCCTGACACCAGCAATGGAAGAGGAAGGCGCTTGGAAACTTGCTCCAAATTGGAAACACGCAGGGAGCAACACTTCTTCTCCCCCAGCTGCCAGAGGAGGATGTTTTTCCAATCAGGACTTGGACTTTCGTTCACCCCATCTCTGCCCCGCACAACCCCATCCCAAAAGCAGGGAGGGGAGAGGACTAATGAGCTGCTGATTGCCGGAGAGCAGATCGCAGAGGCTCCACTCCGTCTGCCCAGTGTTCAGACTACCTGTTCAGGTGGGAAGGGATGTACAGTAGTCTGCACATTGGTTAGGCTGTGCTGGGATACACCACACACTGCCAGTGCTGCACGGGGACGGCAACACCTGCACGGCAGAGGGACATGCTTGGAGAGGGTGGGCTCTGGGGATGGCTGCATGCAGAGGTCACTCATCCCTCAGCCTGGGAGGGTCTAACCCTTTGGAGCCATGCCTGATCATCACTTTTACTTGCCTGTTCACCAGCCTACTCAAAACTCTCTTATTTCTCCTCTGTCTCTCTCATTTCATTCTTATTTCTTTGAATTTCATGTGCTTGTCCCAAAGTAGCTGTGTTCAGGATGGCTTGTGTTTCACATGCTAAGCTTTGCCATAAAATGCAGAAATAAACACACAGGCCTGTCAGAGTCACAACTGTGGTGTGCTTTGCTACCTGAGAAGGCAGGCTCAAGCACAGCAAGGTGACTGGAGAAAGGGGAGTTCATAGTATAAAGAATATTGGTCATAATACAACAAAAAACACACAAGGGATTCAAAGTTGGAGGTCTGAATGCTTGGGATGTTGTGTTTGCTTTGATGTTTGTCTGCCAGAGAAAGAAGAGAAACAGTGAAAGAATAAATGAGGACTGATTAAAACTGAGTAAGATTATGAGAAAACATACACTAGTGAAAAAAGATAAGTGCATGAATGAAAAGGCTCTAGAGAATGAAAAGAAAATGAACATGTTCCAGAGAGCACCTGAGAGCAGCATGAAAGCAGGAGAGGAACCACCTCAGAAGCAGACCTGCTCTTATGTTCTCTAAAATAAGCTGGATGCAAAAACCTGACTGCAGCCAACACATCACAGCAAGCTTCTGATGACTGGGAGCATCTCAGTAAAGAAAAGGGATTTCTACCAGCTGATCTGAGCCTCAAGAATATGGATTGAGGAGTGGAAGAGGCCAGAGAAGAGGGAAGTGCATGTGTGCAGTGAGGGGGGACAATCTCTATTGATCCACGTGTTTATTTGTAAACTAGAATTGGGTAAGAGACACTGACAGGTATAGAATATACAGCCATCTAGTGACTGTCAATAAGGTCACACCTTCCCCAGGACAGGAATATATTTCAAGCAAAGGAGAAGCCATGAAGACAGAGAAGAAGCTCAACAGCAACTGATGCATCAGGAATCAACACGATCTACAAGGAACACGAAGCACTTGCATGCACCTAAAGTACCTAAAACTCTGCAGCCATCCCTCCTTGTACATACACAGGTCTCAAATGCAGTGACATTGCATGCAACATGTGAATACCCTCACACAAGCAAATAAGGTCATTCTTCTAATGTAGCCACCCATTCACACAAGACCCAAATTTCTAGTACATGATTTACCTGAGTAAGGACAAAAGGTTCCATCTGTATTGCACATTCACACAAATTCCCAAAGGAAGCAGCAGGTATCTCCATCCACCCAGCTGTGCAAACACTCCAGCACACAGTGGCACACAGGCACTCCAGCAGGAATAGTCACCCTGCAGAGCAGGGAGTGAGCTTTACTGGCAGGAACCACAGAGTACAGTGCTCATTCCATCCTGCCTACCAGGTCCCTGTCACCAGCAGCTCTCTCCAAGCTCACAGACCCTCTTTTCCAGCAGGCGGGAAAGCCCTGCAGAGTCATAGGCAATTGTGTATTTCATAAGGGATCTGGGCAGAAGGAGTATTCGAATCAAATTCTTGTATCACGTCCACTGTGGTGCTTGCTGAGCAGCCAGTGTGCTCTGGTGCTGTAATGCTGCTCCACTGGGATACTATGGCCTCCCTGAGCAAGGAAACCTCACTCTGTACTGCCAGAAGCCCGAGCAGGCTCCTCCCCACCTCTCCTTCCCACTGCTGGCCTGCAGCATGATCCCACAGGGTTCAGGAGGTGCAGGTATCTCAGGAGGGTCGCCAGGTCCTGGGAGGCCAAGCTTTCTGTGGGGCCACTCTCCATGGGGCCAGTGTTTGACTCATTGAGAAGAGACAGGAAGAAAAACAGAGAGTCCAGGAGCACACACACATGCTCTTGGCAGCAAGGCAGAGTGGGGAGCCAACTTTCCACCCCCGCCTGGCCCACTCTTTCCTTCCCCTCCCATTCCCCAGCACACTCCTTCAGGCCCCTCCGGAGCATTAACAGCCATATATCCCTGCTAACATGTAATGCTGGGCCCTTTAAGACATTTTAAGCTTCAGTTCCTTTCTTCAGAGGCAGAGAAAAAACAAGCCAGTGCTGCGGAAAGACTGGTATTTCACTAATGGGGTCCAGATGTCTTCATTCCACAGACACTGGGTCCTGGCTTGTGGGACAGGGCAGGGAGAGGCAGTGTCCCCAATCCGCCTGGCCCCAGAGGTGCTGGCCTAGCCTTCACCCTCATCCCACCACACACCACCTCACCCGGCTCCTTCCCCCATCAGCACCCATAGCTCTGCTACCAGCACTTCCATCCACAAAAGGCAGATTCAGCTTTCTCCTTGTTCCCTCTGGAAAGCAGCCAGAGCACAGGGGAACTAGGACAAGAGAGCCCACAAAAGTGCAGGGTGGGGCAGACACAGCCTCCCCCCCTTCCTTCCAGAGCTGAAGCAAAGAAAGACCATGGTGTACAACCTTTAAAAACACATGAGATTGTTCCAGGAGCTGAAGAGGACATGAGTTCTGAACTGGTGAAGAAGGAGAGCTCTGTAACAGATATGCAAAAATCCCCTGTTTGACAGGGGACCATGCACTGTGAGCAGCTCTTGGGCATTTAGTCAGCTTCATGCGGGACTGAGGTTTGGGATGGGAATCCCCAAGCTCAAGGCTCTCCCAGCTGCCCGTCAAATGCACCAACTTTTAGCCTGACTCAGTATTTGAGTCCAGGAGGACGTTGCTTCCTTTGTCCTTCACAACAGCCAGTGATCAAGGAGTTTGACTTGGGGAGGAAGCAAATAAAACACACACTTCCCTTTCCCCCCTGCTCCCACTCAGTTGAAAACAAAGGCTCCTTTCTCAGAGGCAGCTCAGACCTCATCAGTGCTGGTTCTCTGTGTTTAAGGGACAGGGGCTGGCAGGGAACTGTTTTCATTAGGCAGCTCTGCAGAAGGGAAATGGTGCAGACCTCCAGTTGCGATCAACCCCCAAGGCTGCCCTCCCTCAGGAGGGGCGGGAGGTCCAATCCCCATCCCAGACAACTGGAATCTATCAACAGTTTATACATCCCCACTGCAGACCGCCCTCCCTCCCACTCCCTGGGGGAAGAACAGGGAATTCTGATCATCTCTGTAATACAGATGTAGCAGCTGGCTTTGATTAAACTACTTGATGTTTATAGCCACTCGACCTGCATATGAAGCCCAGAGGAGAGGGAAGCCTCCCCAAGCAACTCTGAACACAAAGGGCAGGGGTCTTACAGCAGAGAGACACTGATTTAGCGAAAGCCATTTGAATGCCTAGTTCTTTAATTAGGAAATCGCTGCCTGCGCATCCACAGCAGCACAGCAGCCATCTCCATACAGAAAGCAATATTTAGAGGCTGATTCATCACTGTATTTGTCATCATTTCTACCTGCTGAGAAAGAAACAGGCCCACTGATAGCAACTAGACAAGAAGCCAGGCCTGGCTGCAGCTCCCAGACACAATACTGAGTGCCTCAGAACACCTGAGGGACACAAACCACAATAAGAGGCAGAGAAGTTTTTTAATTTGCAATCAGAAACCCTGATCAACTCAGAGCTTATGAGTACATCATACCAGACATTTTTCATCTCCCAGCATACTGAGGGGACTAAACCTTTCAATCATGTTCATACCAGAACCACCCAGCTATTCTTTCTCTTTTCAAAGTAATCAAAAAGGACAATTATCTACCTTTGTCTTGCATAGGAAGTAAGACACTGTTGACAGTGATTTCAACTGGAACGATTCTGTCTGCTTATAACAATTCCCACTGAAGCAGAAACACATCACAGCATGTTGCCAGAATTGCTAATATTCAAGATTATCAAGCAACTCTACAGAGTAGGTCCATGTTCCTATCAGTGATATTCCACACATCACTGTACTTTTGATCAGCAGAACTCTGACCATTTACAACTCAAACAAATTTAAATATAACACATTAACTGGCATGTTCAATATAGAATCAGTAAAAAGACATTCCTACTTTGCATGTTTAAGAGCTGGACCTGGGAGAGATTAAGTAATTTGCTCCAAGTCAGAAGGAGCCAGCACCTGAACAGGAGCTTCATCTACTGCTCTTGTTGCTTTGCTCTGAGAGCTTGTTTTTTGTAAGCAGGAGATGCATGAAATCACTGCCACGTGCCTTCAGAAAACTCACTGCTGCCCCACAAATGCCTAAAAGTCCAAATCTTGGAACTAACCCATCACACCCTTGATGATCACAGCTGCCACAGCAAAATGAATAAAGGTCAAATTCATTCCAAGTGCCTGTCAACTTTCCACTGAGCCAGAACTTCAAGCATAAATACTACTCCTTGTGCGTCAAATAAGCCACATTCACATCAATTCAGCAATGCTCAGCAGTACTGAGGCCATGGGGAGCCTGGCCCAAGGATAGTTTCAGCTTGTCACAAGCTGCAGACAGCACTCAGAAGATTCATCTGTAATACCCAGTGATCTGAAATGCTTGTCCTCATCAGATGCCTGAGACTCAAGCAGCAGAGTTGAGCTACTCACCTCATCATCCTTGTACCAGGAGAGGTTCTCCGCTGTCAGGACAAACCAATACTCCTTGGAGCCACCCTTCATGATCCCAATGTTGTTGATGGTGAGCCAGCCTTTCCGGATCACCTGAGGGGGTGGAAGCAGTGAGCATTAACAAGGACAATCATTCCTGGCCTCAGGTGACAGAGGAGGGATCCAAGGGTATCCCTACATGCAGAGCAGTATGGAAAGATAAGGAACATAGTGCTCTCTGCTGCTGCCAGAAGAGCCCCCCATTCAACTGGCCAGTGAAGGTCCTTGTCCCAAAAGGGCCAGGAATAGCATGAAAAGGAGGCAGGAAGGAACCTGGCAGTGCTGTGCATTATACCCTCTGCCAAGAGGAAAGAGATACAGAAAGAACTACATCAGCAGTGCCTTGGATGCTGACACAACCTACAAGCACCAAATCACAGCAAAACACCCAGAAAAGGCCATGCCTAGAGAAAACCAGGACACCAGCATACTGCAGGTGTGGAGTGCTTCACTCAACTCAGGGTAGAGGCAACTAGTTCAGAACACGGCCAAGCACCCCAGAAAGAATTGAGTTTAGTAAAATAAGTCACTAAGGATAACAGAACAAAATGGTGCATCTGGAATCAGTACCCTGGACTTCTGCATACTCAGGTAATTGAACAGTCACATTAATCTAGGGCAAGACAAGTTCCTAGAAGTTTAGTCTATAAAGAAACCAGGCTATTACTCTTTAGGGGATGCCTATTCACCAAGTGCTACTTTAGAACCTCACATGTGCCATGATCAAATGCAGGTATGCACCAGCTTAAAGGCATTAGCTTTTACTATTACTGCACTATTCACACCCACACACATCTGTGTGCATTATTTGTACCTTGTTGTATGGATATGTTTGCTGAAAACTTTCTGGCATTGAAAAACCATGAGACTGCACTGTGCATTAGCAGGTTACACTGTGTGAGCAACCTACCCAGTTGGCCTACCTGCCTTGGAGGTACAGGATCACTGAATTGACAATTTACAGTGTAAAGACAAATGTGGGAGCCTCAGATCTTCATCTCCTGCCTTCTACGCTCGAGTTAGTCCTACTCTCCGTGTGGACAGGAGGGGGCAGTGGAACAGAACTACACATCCTTGGATTGCTGCTTTTTATCTCCACCCACTCGGAAGATGTACCCGCAGTTCTGAATTCTTCCTCAACATACTACCTTTCCACCTCGTTTCTGCTTCATCTGTGTCTAATGCCAGCTGCCCTCCTCTCCCCATTCGGCAGCAGAGGGAATAATGTGTTTATGCCCTGGTTTTGCATTCCCAGATGCAACATTAATGTTCATTAGCACACCCTGCTGAGTGGCCTTCTACTCACCAGGATCTCATCCTGCAAAGGGGAACCATAGCAACAGCAGCAGAGCAGAGAGCAGGAGAGGAGCAAAGAGAGGAGAGATTATTACCAGGAAAGCTGGAGCAGGAGAAGAGAGGCTCAAAAATAAAATGAAATAAATTGGAGGCTGGTACCAAATCTTTTACCCCGGGTGTTAACACAAGCAATCCCCCTCCCAAAATAAATCTGCTAACAGGAAAGCGAAAGCACTTTACAGGTAGATCCAGAGTCTGCCCTTTGCACTCTTCTACGCTCAGCTCTACTGTAAGGGACTGCAGAGGATGGGATTCCCTACAGCTGCTCCAAAATGGCCGGCCGGCCAGCCCAACCTGCTGAGAACACCTGCCTGCCAACAATCTGAAACACTCTGCAATGTCATGTCCAAGGAGAGGTGGCCAAAAATTCTGTAATGAAGAGGATGGATGTCAGGAGTGAATCTCTCATAGAAAGACTAAGCAAAAGCATTTGCTTCCATTCCCTATGAAGCTGCTTGTAAGGTGTTGTTTCTAAGATCTTCTAGCCAAGATAGCCTTGCCATGTCCCCAGCAAATCTGGGACAAAGTGTCATTATTCTCTTTTTAATTGTGTACACTCCTTATAGTTCCTGGAGGATTAAGGGGAGTCCTCCCCTTCACTGCTGTCTTCTCCCATGGATGTGTTCAGATACATATCCACTACAACCATGGCTATCATCACCCTCCATCTCCCTGTACAGAGATTTATGTACTTCCACTGCAGTTTCTCAGAAAAAGGGTCCATGAACTCTCTTGAAATCTCTTTTCAAAAAGTAGATACCACTCATGGAAAAGACAGCTAGAAAGGATAGTTCTGTAACAGTTCAGACCTAGTGTTCTGTTCCTCTCACCTTGGCAGGAGAGTTGGCACAGTTAGTGAAGGGGCTGATCAAACAGGAATTTACAGAACATTAATTAACAGGGATTTCTACCAGAAAAGCAAGACCAGATCTTGATTATCAAGCTGCCATTGCCCTCCATTGCTGCCAGATGCTCAGTTCTTCCTGACTGCAGGGAGCCTAAACCACTATCCTCCAGTTATAAAGTTTGATGAGTTAAAAAAGGCAACACAACAAAACAACTTAGTGCTGCATCCAGCCCAGCACTTGTCCACCTGGTAACTTCCAGGTAGCAAACACGTCCTCCTTGCAGCAGTGAAGGAGATGGAACTTGGCCTACCTGGTTACCAGCTGCCTTCTTCTTGCTCATCTGGCTGCTCCTCTGCTGAGCACTGAAAACAACAGCAGAGACATTGAAAACTTCTAAGGCTCCTCTTGATCACCTGAATCCTCCTTCCTTTGGATAGCTGGTACAGTGAGTTGGGATCCCCCCACCACTGTCTTCCAGGCCTTAATAACCCCATCTTTTGCCATCTGCTCTCTCAGCCTGGACTACTCGTCTTCTCATCTCTCACATGAACCTCATTTGGGTCAGTAACCCCCCATAGCTGCTGGGGTTTTTTTGTTCTGACACAAACCTAATACNCAGGATTACATAGCTGAGATCTATGCTCACGTTGCACCTACAGCACATTTTTTGCCACATTACTGAGGAGTGAATCCAATCCTGCCCACACTGAGAAGCAGAAAGACTCTAGTAGCTGTGATTCAAGGGAAGATTATCTACAGAGCTAATACCTGAGTTACACTCCTAGAATCAGCACCTTTAAAGTCCTCTGGGTTTCACACAGCACCTGCCTTCTTGTCTAGAGTCATAAATCTCTAGTGATTCCTACAGCAGCAACTGCTGCATCTCAGGTCAAGCTCAGCAGAGTCAAATGAAATTAATCCTGTAGATCCAGAATCCACCCCNGCATCTCTATTCTCACCCCAGCCTTGCAGTCCACAGCCAGTGAAACAACAAGCAATACTGAGAGCTGCACCATTCTTGGGATGATAGCATCTGCACCAGGCCCTCTGCATCCCATTTACTAGAGCAGCTATAGGACAGAGCCACAGGAAACACACATGGAGAAGAGGAGGCAATAGGAGGTGGGTGCTTACTTGGCAAAGCCAATGAAATCCTCGTGGTTTGTATTCATGTAAGCCAGCTCAATGTCTATTAGAAGCATGACCTGCCAAAGAGAGGCACAGAGCAAGAGGTTAGTGATTGACCCTGCTAACGGGCACACAGAGCCCTGGACATTGTTCATCTGATACCCTCTGCAACCAGACACCCCTTGGCTCAGGCCTGACTTAGACATCTTCAAAAGGTGTCCCCCGCCCAGTTTCCCCCATGACACACACTCCTGATCCCCACCTGATCCTTGGTCCTGCCTTCTCTCTCACGGATGTGGGTGGTGACGATCCTCTCCATCTCCTCACGCAGATGAGGGTATTGGCTGAGCTGCAGGAGAAAGGAAACACGTGCACATGGGAAAGGGAGGTAAAAAGGGGGCTGCAGCCCCCCACATGTACACATGCACACATACACCTTGCTACCAGATATTCTCAAGGGAAGTTCTAGAAAGCTGGACTTGCAGACAGATTTTTCCAAGTTCCTGGAGGTCTGTTGCAGGCAAAGTTAATTTCTGCTTGCTCTAGGCTCTAGAGAAAAGCCCTTTTCAGTCTTGCAGCAACCTTTCTGTCTCATCAAAACCCTGCTCCAAACTCATCACATTGTTCCTGTCATGAGGCTTTTGGCAAACCCCAGATATAAGTGCACTGCTTCTTGCTTGTTGGGTTTTTCCCATTAAAGTGAGTAGTTTCTCTAGATGTTCAGCATCTCACTGTAGTACGCTAAGCAGGTGAATGGCCTGTTCTTACAACCCGTTGAGTCCTCTAGGAAGTTAAGTGGATTTCAGCCCCTGTTTGCTGAGGGACTAAGTGAAAGCATGTCTCCCTCCAACATCTGCAAGCAGAGACAGAGGATCTGACCAGCTCAAGGGTTCATGTCTCCATGAAACACCATGCTCTGGGCATCCAGCTGTTTCCACCTGTTCTCCATTGTGCTGGGGCAGGATTACATAGCTGAGATCTATGCTCACGTTGCACCTACAGCACATTTTTTGCCACATTACTGAGGAGTGAATCCAATCCTGCCCACACTGAGAAGCAGAAAGACTCTAGTAGCTGTGATTCAAGGGAAGATTATCTACAGAGCTAATACCTGAGTTACACTCCTAGAATCAGCACCTTTAAAGTCCTCTGGGTTTCACACAGCACCTGCCTTCTTGTCTAGAGTCATAAAACTCTAGTGATTCCTACAGCAGCAACTGCTGCATCTCAGGTCAAGCTCAGCAGAGTCAAATGAAATTAATCCTGTAGATCCAGAATCCACCCCTCTCCTCCCTAATTCACCCATCCCTTCTGAAACTACTTTCCCTGGGGGTTTTTTTAATATTACATCCAATTTGACTATGATGTCTAACAGTATTTCCCAATATCAGTTTTTTATACCTGCTCAAGGAGGTATATAAAAAGAAAATCTCATTTGCCCAAGGCGTGTACTGTATTTGTTTTGTTCCTCCCATTTATGAAAGCTTCTTAAACTGGTTTGCCCTTTTATTTTGTATACATAATTATAACATGCTACAAGGAACAGTCTCAAAATGTGCAGCATCACTTCTGGAAGCCAGATCCCACACTAACCACCACCAATATTCCTAACATCTGCCAACAAATAGTTTCAAACCCTTTGAGCCCCCTTGCAGTCAAGCAAGTTGCAATAGCCTAGAACTGGAATTTGGACTAGATTTGACACTATTTTTAAATGTGTGGTTTGTTTTTGAAGGCCACAGAGGCAGGAAAAAAGCGGAATTAGTGTTCCCCAGTACCACCTTGTCTTGAAAGCAAAAACAGAGTGTTCTCCATGATCTTGTGGTTCAGGCAGCTGGTTGCTTCAGAGACAGACAGGGAAAGCTTCCTGTTTCCTTTGGGGGGTTGGCAAAGGATAGATGGTCAAGTTATGTCAAACAGAAA
>VYZR01082594.1:63483-96203 GCA_013400675.1 Oxylabes madagascariensis
CCAATAAATTCACTGCTCAAGGCATCATAATAAATTTCACCCCAGTAGCTAGAACACAGCCAGAACTGTTTTCTTGATTAACTTATGCTAAGTTGTAAGCTGCTTCCATTTCTCCTTAAAAAGATCCATCTTAAAAAAACCTTAATCAGGATTTTTACTCACGCTTGTACAGACACTCAAACCTGAAGTACAAAGTAGGGAAATTCAGGAATTCACCAGATCAGGAAAGGGATTAACTTCCTGCCTTAGAATAACATTTTCAGAAGCTGCCTCAGATAGGAGGCGTTGCAGACAGACTCCCACTCCATCTATTTAAGTCTAGCAGAGTTCTGCCTGCTCTGAGCATCTGGAAAAGTCAGGGTCAAGGACTTGGCTTGGTATTCCCAGATAGGTATTGAATGGCTTCTGAAAACAATCAGTACCCTTTAAAAACAGTAGGTCATCTTTGTTTTGCCTGGTTTTATTTAGGCCTTTTGACTGTGTGTGATAAGCACACCAAGTTTTAAAAAACAGGAGCAGCTGACAGTTTAGCTTTTGGGAACTGTCCTTTCCCCACTGGTTCTGTTCCCCCTTTACAGCCTTGTATCTCTGCATCCCGTTTACTGAGGAAACACACAAAAAATACTGCATTTACTTATTTCAAAGTACAATAAGGACTAATCAAAAAAACTCATGATGTTCTAAGGCTCTCAACTTGAGGATTATCATGCTAACAAGGAAGAGTCTACACAAGGAAATGCAGCATCCCTGATCTGTCAGCTATCAGGTGATGAATTCCAGCAATGACAAGGCAACCTGTCATTTTCACACACCAGTAGGTCCAAACACCAACTCGCACAACACTGAGCACCAGCTTCCCCACTGGAGTGCAGCTGGTTTCCTTTCCCTAGGTAAATTCTGATATGATGTGAGACGTGCCATAAAGATCCCTTCCTCTAGAGAACATAAGGCTAGTGGGCAGTTACCAGAAGCACGAGATCATCTCTAAAGAGTTAAGCTGAAAGATACAGCTAGCAAGATCTGCAGAGAACTTGTAACTGCTGCAGGAAGTAGAAAAAATATTAGACTTGTAGTTATTTCGGCTAACCCCGATAGGATTAAAACAAGTTGATAACAAACACAAGCAGACACTGCTGCTGCATCTACAAACATTGAGATTCACGGGTTTTTCCCTCACAGCCATCCATATTATGTTATGTTTTAACCTGATTATGTATCTTCTTCTAGCATTCCTCCTCCCACAAGTGTTTGCTCAGAGCTCTACAGATTTCACTTAAGTGAAATTATTTTATCTTAGGGTCTGCTGTAAGACATTACCCATTTCCCCCAGTGCTCCATATTTTCTTCCTTCCCCAATTAATCCAAGATGAAAATAGGTATTTTCTTCACTGGAGACCAAAGACTGGCTGCCATTTGAAGGACTTATCTGACCGTAACTTATTTCTCTAAGCAGCAGAATCCTACTCCTGGCTCTTGAACCATCCACTGCAACCCCAAATTAGTTAGTTCACAAGCAGTACCTGTGTTTTTAAGTTGCAAATACACAACAGGATTTGACCAGCTCACAGATGTATTTACCATACAACAATTAAAGGTCCATGATTTGCAATTAATCATCTCTCTGCCAGCACACATCTCAAATCAGAACCCTCAAAAATTTAGGAGAATCACACTAAGAATCTCTTTTGTCGCCAAAGCACACTTCATGAATGTATCTTCTTGTTTAAATTTAAATCTGCTCCTGGAGCAGTGCAGTGATGCTCAGCACTGCCCAGTACAACCGACATCCTCAATCTACACATAATGTAACTATGACTTTTACAAGATTTGAACACTCAGTCCCCAACACTCAAGCTCATGAAGCACATACTGCAGCAGAAGCCTGAGCAACTTCAAAGTACAAAGATCATCAACAAAACAGTTTTCCTGCAGGAACAGGCCTAGTATCTGGATCTCTTTATGCATCCCTTTAGGATCCTTCAGTTCTATATAGTTGCTAAATACTGCTGTTGGTTTCTGAAGGTGTTTTGCTGGGGAAGCTTTCCATAACAAAGCAAGTATGTGTTATCAAGGAAAGGCATTCCCTCATCATATCTCAGGGGTGTATTTATCTCTAATTGGCCGTGGAAGGTATTAACTTGCTCCTCAAAGTTATACCTGAAGCAAACCAAACCCTGTGGCTTCAGGATCTAGTTTTGCATCACCAGTATGAGACATGGAAAGGCAGAGAGACACTTGCTGCCAGGCCCGTGCCTGATTTTGTCACAGCAATTACTGCAGCTATGCCTAATGAATATTTAGCCTTTCCACTGCCACAGGCATTGCAGTGCTGCATTTTCCCTGCTCTTTTACCCATGTGGAAATTTGAGTGTGTTGGGAGAGGCAAGGTTAGCCCAACATGGTTGAGTTTAGGCCCACACCTGTCTCCCGATTCCTTCCAGGCAAAACACAAACATTAGGGAATTCAGCATATACCACCAGAGCCTGGTGACAGACTGCTAAGTACCCCTATTTTGGGTGCACAGCTTCCAAGAGAAGATGCTTGTGGGGTACCAGATTCCAGCTCAGGTCTGGGGTCAAGTAAACACTGATTCACTTCCCACAACTTTGGCACTGCTTAGGTCCCTTAATCATAAACAAGATGGTTTCATCTCCATTCAAGTCCTTCCACCCACTGTTCCCAGCCCTTAGTCACTGCCTCCTCAGCAGCCCCCTGAAGCCATCTGTTCTGGGGAAGTCAGAGGTGCCTTGTTTTCCCCATGAAGAGCAATGCAGATGTCCCAGCAGGGCTGAGCAGCACCCTGCCTTGGATCAGACACCACCACCACAAGGCACAGACATTCTGGGAACCAGTGAACACAGCCCAGTGCTTTCAGTTTCCCTGTTCGTAAAGCATAGGTAACAATAAATACTCCCAGAAATCCAAAGATTTGTGTAACAGTGCTCTGAGATCACAGGATTTAAAGAAAACACATTTGTTATTTTCACATGGTAAAGTAAGAGTGGCACGAACATGGATGATTATACAAACAGCCTTGTGGGCTGTCTCGTACAACCTCCTCAGTCATTTGGGCTCTCAAGTCAAATTAGCACACACCACATGCTTTGTTCTTTTTATCAGACCAATTTTGCTGGTACAGGTGCCTACTCCAAGACCAATTTATTTAGAAAAGGAGGCAGCAGAGAAGTAACAACACCTTACGAATGGACTAAATGATCCCTGAGGCCCCTTCCAACCTGAGTTATCCTACAAGCTTATAACCACACCAACAGGAAATGCCTGGAGCTCTCACAATTAACCTTCCTTCCAGTTCTGGGGCCCAGGATAAACCAGTCTGTGGACAGATGTGTCACCTGTCTGGCTTCTACATGGATTCTTGTTTCTTCAGTGATTTTATCACCACACTGAGACTCCAGCAACAAAAGCACATATAGCAGCCACACTGACATTTAGTATTAGAAATACAAGCTCTGCACTGTTGGATAATCTGTTAACAGCAGAGCAAGTGTCACTGAAAATGCAATCAGCAGCAACTAGTAAGCCATCGAATTCAGGAGGGAAAAAAAATATTTGTTTGGCAAGACATGTAACTAAACACTGATTGCAGGCAGTATCATTGCTCCCTGCTTGTAGGTTTCCACTGAGTGTGGGACTCAGTGCTACTGCAAGGTGCCTGCAGCAGCTCTGGACTGAAGCCCTGCATAGCCACAACACAGGTCTGGCAGGGGGCAAGTGTGCTGTCCTGTCAGGGAAACGTGATTTGATGACAATTTGAAAGGAGTCCTGCAGGTCCTGAGCAGGGAAGCCAGCCCTAGCAGGGCCTCCAGCCCCTCTGCTGAAGTGTCTGCATCATGCACATCAGCCAGTACCAACCACATCAGCATTTGTTCTCACACAGATTTCCATCCGCTCAGAGAGAAACTCATCAGCACTCACATTCACTGTGTAGCGAGCAGCTGCTGAGCAATAGCTGCACCACCATCCTGGTATCAAGCTGGAGCAGTGACATATGTCATGTCCACACCACAGCAATAATTGTGTTTGTACACAGTAGGTCTACACACAATCTTTTTATGACTATTCAGACAAGAAAACAGCCCCTATCACAATTACACTGAAGAGCCATGCTCATTCTTGCTACTATTTCCATAGCTCCTTATCATGGTTTCCAATACCCACACAGAAAGAAAAGAGACTATAACTTACAGCAGGGCCCCAACAGTATTCTAACAGGATTGGGATTTGAAGCATATACACATACATTCTGTGGTAAGAGGTCTCAAGTTACCAGTCTAAACTAGCCAGCACTCAGGAGTATCAAATGGAGAAAGACCTCTTCACACTGACATTTTCCATTTCCCCTCCAATTATTTCCTCTAAATGCTTTTCTACAGACAGCTCTCAGCTCCTGCTCAGGGGACCCTTAATTATTTCATTTTCTAAAAGCCACATCACTATAACTTGCTGCTAGAGGGACAGCTGATGGGACACAGTGAGGTCATAAGTTCTCCTGTAACAGGAGTCATCAAAAAGAGACAGAAGATAATTGAATTCATATATTTTCCACCAAGCAGATAAAATCCCCAGTTCTAAATCGGTGCCACTGGAGATGCACCAAGGATTAGTAAATTCCCTTGTGTGGTTGGTCTAATGGAGAGGAGCAGAGTACCCCAATACACCGACTGTCCTTCCTTCAACAAATCCTCTTCTGGCCCAGCAGTCCTACATTATCTACGACACCACTGCAGCACTGCCCGCACAGATCCTCTAAAAAGGATTTATGAGGTTTGACTGCCAGTACTTAGAAAGCATGAAAACAGCAGAGCCAACAGGTGAACCCGTTTTGCTCAATGACTTCAGAAGATCCATTTTCCCCTTCTTAGAAAGCTACAACCCAACAAGTTTTTCACTTGGGTGGCAGGAAGGTTTTTTTTTTAATTTTCTGTGAGTATGGACAAACAAGTGGATCCTGGACTATGACCTGAGGCTCAGTAGAATGTGCTTCTGCAATGTCCTGCGCTTGGCATGATCCCAGCATCTCTGGGGGATACACTGCATGGACCTTTGGAAGTTAGCTAGAAAAGATGCCAAACTCTTTAAATTTTATATTCTTATTTTTTCAAAACTCTTTGATCTATAGCAGAGAAGAAAAAAATTTTATTTTGACCATGCTTTCTTTGTACCAGATACAACCCCTGTGCCTTCCTCCTAGTACACCCAGCACACCCTGCACTAACTGCTCAAAGTTACCCTTGCATAGGTGCAGAATTTGAGGCTACTTGCAGCTAAACAAGCAGTTAATCCACACCACAGACCCTTCTGACAGTGGAAAAGCTCTATAAGCCATCCAACAGCAAACAGCTTAAAAGAAAAAGTGGGGGTGGGGGAACGACATCCAATAGATGTTGTCACAAATGCAGTTTGCTGAAAGAGAAAAACCCACGCAAGCATCTGACCAGGTATCAGCAGTCACTGCTTTTAAGGCAAGTCACCAGGAACCTGCGTGCTCCTCATAGCATTAAAAAAAACACCTTCCTAACTAAAACCCGTATATAACTTAATACAATTAATTAACAAGGCCAGGGAAAAGGTGAGGAACACCCCCCCCCCCCCCCGGGGTTTNAAAGGGGAGGAACCCCCCCCCCCCCAGGTGTTGTGTGTCTGCACTGGAGCAGATACCCAAGCAGCGCGGTCTGCAATTTACTCAAGTTGCAGATGATGAATGCGAAGGTCACATGAAGGGAAGGCATCAGTATATTGCCTATCACAAAATGGTAGCACCCGGGGATTTGAGCATATAGGAAAGCTATAACCCCGTCCTTGCTATAGCCTCCCCGCAGCTCCTGACATGGCATCCGCTATGGAGGACAGCGAGCCTGGGCTGGGGGAGGGGGACGGAGCAGATTAAACTTAAACACCCTCCGCATCACCCCCCCCGCAGCGACAACATCCATCTCTGAGCCCCGCACCGAGCAGGGGATGGACGGGGCCGGCCCCCACAGCCACCTCGGCCCCCTCCGTTATGTAACAGCCAGGACAAGGGGGGGCTCCCACCGGCCGCCGAGGTGCGGCAGTGGCGGGGACCCCGCTGCGGAATGCCCCCGGGCGGGGAGCCCTCCCTTCCTCACTGCCGAACCCCTGCACCGCAGCGCCCGGGCGTCCTGCAGCGCTGCCCGCGCACCACACGCGCCGAGCCGAGCAGCAGCGAGCGGAGCGCTGTCCCCGCTCCGCGCTCGGAGTGCCCGCTCCGCGCTGCCCGTGCGGAGCCTCTGCCCGCGCTGTCCCCGCTCCGCGCTGCCCGTGCGGCGGCTCTGCCCGCGCTGTTCCCGCTCCGCCCGCGCTGTTCCCGCTCCGCGCTGCCCGTGCGGAGCCTCTGCCCGCGCTGCTCCCGCTCCGCGCTGCCCGTGCGGAGCCTCTGCCCGCGCTGCTCCCGCTCCGCGCTGCCCGCGGACCCCGCGGCGCTGCCCCCGCACGGCGCTGGCCATGCGGCAGCGCTGCCCGCGCCCCCGGGGACGCCCCCCGCTCACCTCCCGACGAAATTCTCCAACACGGAGCTCTTGCCGGCGCTCTGCCCCCCCACCACGGCGATCTGCGGCAGGTCGAGGTTGGCATTCTGCCCGATGGCGGCGAAGGCGTCCTGCAGCCGGTTGACCAGCGGGATGAGATCTTCCATCCCGCGGTTCCCCATGGTTGCGGCGCGGCTCCTCGCACAGGCGAGCTCGCACTAAGCCTTCCCGCAGCCCTCCCCGGCTCTGGGGCCGGTGGGCAGGGGCTCTAGCCCGCGCCCCTCGCCCCGCTCGACGCCGCCCGGGCTCCGCTCGCCTCAGCCCGCCCGCCGCGCCTGTGGAGCGCCCCGTGCTGCCGCCAGGGGGCGTTAAAGGCACCGGCGCCGCGCTGCATCCTGGGAGATGTAGTCCCGCGGCTGTGAGGGGCCGAGGGGTCGGGACCGGGATGGCACCGCACTGATGTCTGTGCCCAGAGAGCTGGGAACGGGGCTCGCTCCCCAAAACCAGAGCAGTTCAGGTTTCCCCGGGGCTCCGTGGGGCCGTGTCTGTGTGCGGCGGGTTGACACACCTGTGTGGCCCAGCCGGTGTGGGTGTGTGGGCCGGTGAGCCCGCCCCGCGGTAGTCACGGTGCACCTGTCTGTGAGGCCGGACCACGGGCACGGTGCCGTATCCCTGTGGCATTCGCTGCCTCCAGCTTCGCAGCGCTGCCCGCGAACAGGTGAGATTTGGGAAGGACGCACACATGGCTTGGTTGTTACACCTGCGCTGTTTGATCCTCACAGCCACGCCGTTCAGTCGGTGCACCGTGGTTTGGTCCCAGCACTTGGGAATGGGCTGGCACCTGTATGGGAGGGCTTGGTGTGAAGACAGCACTTGTGAAATAACCAAAATACAAGAAACACTTGAGATAATTAAACTGAAGGTTTGGAAAAAAACTAGCACACCCTGAGCATCTGTCTAGCAGGAGGTGTCCCTGCCCATGCCAGAGGCTAGAATAAGATGTTTTTTAAGGTCCCTTCCAATCCATTCTATGATTCTGTTACTTCATTCAAACACAGTTGAAAAATGCATCAATTTCTGTTTATAGCTGTAAAACAGTGGATGTGTTGCCAGGCTTGTTTTAGACAAACGCAAACAGGTGCTTCATTTTTTGCACCCAGATTTTGTTTTTTAAATGCCTTGTCTGCAATAAAGAGGGAACAGCTTGATTTTAGGTTTTTAAAAGGGATAGGTTTTTAATAAGAATATAACGAGGCCATATTTGATTTCAAAGTATAGCAATGAAAACAAGTGTTCAAAAAAGCATCTGATGGCTAGCAATGACTCAGAAGGATGGAGAATGTTGCATTTTAAACACCTCTCAGTTCGTGCTACCCAAGACTCCTATTCACAGCTCAAAGAGAGAAGGGGGTGGAGGGGGAAACAAAATACAAAAAAACTGCAACAGATTTTGAGCTGCCTGTTTTGTTTTGAACAGCAGCTTTTTATTTATAATAATTATAATGAATATTTCACAGGTGTCCACCAAATTTAATCCATGCAAAAATCCCTACCTGGACATACAGAGAAACTGAGGCAACCATGGTGAGGGATGAATTTGCCTCATGCTCTAACACATCACCAGTGTGCAGGTAAGAACACTGAAGGAAGAGAAGGGAGCTGCTCCATCAGTAGGGGTAACACCATTGTAGGGCATACGTGGGCAGTTTTGGGGGCTGTCAATGCTATTTTTTCCTCTCAGCAAATTACCCAGTAAATCTCAAGAAGTAAGCTTAAGAAATTCAATATAGACTATGGACAAAAGCCTTTGAGCATCCCTGCAGCCATTCTGATAATTTAGGTTGAAGGAATCTGGAAAAAAACTGCTGTGGATAGCTGCCCCTTGTAAGAGGTCACCAAAAAAAGAACAGTGAAGAGTATCAAAGGCTCAAATAATGATGTCACCTTCCTCTCTGGATCAGAGCTGAAGCTCAGGGAACTTTAGACCATGAAGATCTTTGAAGCTTTATTTGAGGAACCATAAGAAGAAAACTGTCCTTTTCCCAGAGCTTGCTATAACTTGAAGTTCACCAACTGCAATACACAGAAAGATTGCCCAGTCGCATCACTTCACCTCACACAATTTATTAGCTGTACTAAAAACCCTCAGTGGCCATGTCCAGCCTCACCTGGGGTTCCCCCCACATCTGTGTACCTGAGAACTTTAATTAAACTCAGTTCAGGGCGGTGACTCCTTAGCTTTGTCCCCATGTACTCTGGGTAGGTATTTTGTTCTGTGTGAGTCAGCTCTAGAAACAATCATTCATGTTATACCATTCTTTTGGAAAAGCTAAAATGAAACGAATCCACTTGCTTTGAGAAATGTTTGTGAAAGACTATTGAAAATACAGTATGTCAACAGCTAATATTGAAGACTGAGGGGAAAAGTAGGGTTTATGTTGCCAGTTAAGGAGTTCAAAGTACAAAGGCTCATGCATGACTTCTTTGCAGGTATTCTTTCTGACGTTATCTACTTTTATTTTTCCGTGAAATTCATACTTAGTTCTTAGGAAATGTGGTCCTTTGGGGGATATATGGGGAGTTTTGGCCTAACTGAAGTCTTAAAGGGCAAAACTGGACAGGAGGGATGAGGGGAGCTAATAGGGTGCTCTCCAGGTACACAAGAAAGGAATAAAAGGAATGATGGAAGCGGTAAAACATGTAGAAATATTGGCAAACTTTATATGGATCAGTGTTGGTGTATAACTGAGAGATGCACAGAATCTGCCCCAGCTTCTTTGTCCTGCAGAGATATTTGTAAGCAAATGAGCTCCAGTGTCTGCCCGCAGCGTCACCCTAAACCACTCAGTTACAGTGTGAAGTCTGAACGCTTCTGCAGCAACTGCTACCGCTCAGCTCAGAGACTGAACGAGCATCCCAGACAGCGACACTTGGATTTTCTGAAGCTTTACAAACCTACACCTCCCGTTGATGAAAAAGCGAACTGCAGGCACTCAGAATCACTCCTAGAGCCTTCCATTTTCTCTCCTGCCACACACTGAGTTGCAAGGATGTTCTCAGCAAACGTACCTTTTGATTCTGTAATACCTCCTACCCGTGACTTACGCAGCAGCATGTAGCAGATAGAGCAGGAAAGACAAAAGGAATTTTATAAACTGGAATGAATAGGAAAAATCTATTTCCTTCTATCTTAGTAAAAAAACTGAAGATGTGAGCAAAGAAAAACAAGGGGGATGAAAGATTTCCTCCCCTCCTTTCTCCCCCCGTTGCTATAAATATTCCTGAATGTACTCGAACATGAATCCCTAAAAATGCATGTGGCCAAGCATATGTGTGTTTCTATGTATGGCTATCAACATAACGACAGTTGTGTATGCTGATTTTGTCACCTCATGCAAATAGGACTCCCAGTTTAGTTAGCATAATTAGAAATAGACATTTGAGAGCTGGATTCTGTCCTTCATTCCTTGCCCTTGCAAAAATAACACATCTAGTCCTCAGAGGAAAAAAGAGGCAAAAATGCGGAATGCAATTAGCTTATGAGTCTCTAAGTTACTTGCAAACTGTTTCTGCTGACTCCAGGTAGTGTGAATGTTTAGAATATTTCCCTGTGGGTCTTGAAGTGGACAATTCTGGCCTTTTAGGTTCCTAAAAACAGGTTATAAAAACAGGTGAGAATTTAAATTGAATGTTTAAAAGCAGAGGTTAAAAGTTCCAAAAATAAAAAGGCCCAATAACAATAACAGATTGTTATTGTCCACACTAATACTACATGATACCGCTGATCAATAGCTAAAAATATTAACTAAAATTAGCCTCTTAAATTTCCATAACTATCTAAAGCTGCCTATAGAGATAGAAAATGCTTAAGTATCTATTTTATAGGTACTTAAGTGCTACTATAGTAGCAATGGTGCCATAGTAACATCATCCATCTCTTGTGGTATCAGTTTCTCAGAGAAAAAAGGTTGATTTCTAATGCTCCTATTAATTGCAAAAGCTATTTGAAAGAAAAGCAGCCTTAATTTTTGAGTTTTCAAATATAAAGCTTTTCTTTGTAGAATAATATAGTGAAATGCTTCTTCACCTTCCGTACTTCAACTGAATTGCTGTGCAAATCCCCCAAAAAGAGGTAAAAGAAGGTAAATCTAGGGTATAAGACACTAGGACAATATTATTGTTAGTGTGACTCCCCAGAAGCCAGAGTATACATAAGGAAAGAAATAAGCTGAATGTTATACTCCATTAAGAGTGCAATCTGCACATGGATATGAGTTTAATATTTTAAGAGCAACAAAGCTGAGTTCTCTGTGCTTTCTGCATCCAGTGAGATGTCAAAAATAGCTCCTGGTATATATTTTACCTTGTGAGACTGAAAACCACTAATAGGAGCTGATTGACCATGTAGTAAAATGGATATAAAAACTATATCTTTACCTCCTGCGGGCCTGTCCTGCCCATCAAGAAGTATCAGGAATAGGTTTCTAGAACTATATTACAAAGAATGAGGGAAAACATCCTTTAATGCACAGATCATTTTGGTTTAAAATGTTATGTGAATCCAGTCATCCTCCAGATAAAACAGACATGGAAAACAGTGTAATTCCAGTAACTAATATCAGCTGTTAAGAGCATGTCTGGTGAAATTTGACCCATTCTTTCAATAGATAGGCCCCCAAAATGGGAGAAGAAAGTACTCTAAAGCTCCATATGCTTTTTCTCCAAGAAGTTTGTGAGGCTTAAATACATTATGGTGAGAACTAGTTATATCCTGGTGAAATGGATGAGTAATAGCACCATCCTTGCAGATTGCAGAGGAAATTGTGGGCACCGCAGTTATGTTGGTGCTGTCATAGGCACTGAGAAAACTTGGGTTTTCAAAAGCAATGTGGCTTCACCAAGGGTTGCATACCAAGTCTTTTTCAAAGCCAAAATTAAAACATAAAACTGCACAGTGCAGTCATATGCTGGAAACTAGAAATCTCTGGTTATCTGCATGCCTGATCCGGTCCCTGGAAAAAATTCATATAGCCCAGCAAAAATTTGGCTGTATGATACAATCCAGCTCCTGAATAAAAAGCATTCATATACTCTGTCCTCTTATCTGCCAACAAATTTCATAACCCTGATCTAATCATACAGAGGTGTAGTGCAGGTTGCCTCATGACCCAACAACTCCACTGACTATAGTCTCTGCATTGGAGGATACTTTCTGGGTCATTCTCTTACCTCGAACTTCTAAATCTTACTCTTTTTCATTCACTCCTGTTGCCAATGAGGCACTCCCAAGCCTAGGGGGATACATGGGTTGTTTTTGAGTGTAGTCTGCATTGTGGCTCTTTTTAAGGTTCTGTGTATTCTTCCATTATAAGCTGTATTTGCCACTGCACACTGAGTAGTGAGTTGCTTAATTATCGAAAGGGAGATGTTCCTTGCAGGAAAAAACAACTGTCAGTGGATGGGAGGTCAAGGTCTGCATACCAATGATCACTGGGCACTGACAGCACCTTTGGGCTGTCAGCTTGACACACTGTTTTGTGGCTTGTAGTGAAAGAAAGGATCCTAACCCATTTTTCTGCAGTTCTCTTATATCTCTGTATGACTTTCAAACTAAATGGTGTGATTACCTGAATCTGGAGCTTTCTCTTCTGTACTCAATTAAACCCTCTCTGGTAGGTGTGATGTTCACATTTGGACATAAAGGCATGTCTGAAATCAGTCTTTGGGTTGTAGGTTGATGGAGCAGCACATCTTTCTTTGCTTCCTGTAGCCCTAGTCCTGTCCTGTGTTGTGCAGACACAGGACTAAATCCATGTCAGATATGTGTTCAAGGCAGTAGACCTATGGACCGTTTATAAATTCAAAAATGTTGTTTAATTAATGATTTGTATGTAGGGCCTCAGAGAGAAAAGCCCAGTCTATGAGGAGAGCCTCTAGACTACACCAAAACATAAAATCTAACCGTGAAGAAACTTAGTTACTTGCATGTTTCCTTTGTATAGTGGTTTGTAGATTTCCAAATGTAACATACCAAGAATACTTACAAGAGCTTTAGTTGTAGAATTAAGAACAGAGGACATCAATTTAAGATTTACATTTATCTATACAACCTGAATTCTGCCTTTCCCAGGTCTGGCTAATTTATGTGCTGGGATCGAAGGATTAACCCTTACCCCCACTGCTGCAAACCAGCCAGGCCAGCGGCTGCTCTAACAGCACAATTACAGGAGCAGAGGTTCAACTATGCAAAATGATTTTTGAAAGACTTCATGCATGTTTTTTGCTCCATGTGTGTGCTCCCTAGGATGACATTTAAGTTGTCATGCTTAACAGGAAAGCATTTTCTCTGTGTGCAGACTGCCGTAAAGGACTCTGGACATGAACAGAGACCATCATTGATCAATATAGATGGTCATCTTCAAATTGATTATTGTAAAATCAGGATAGTTTAATAAGGCCCAAAGGAAAAATCAACATATGCTGCTGCATTGAAAATTATTAATGATAACTGTATATCATCAGTAACTGTGTTCAGCTTACAATGCTTCAGGTAAAAAATCAATTCCAAGGACTTTAATGAACCAAGTAGTTTTTACTGGCATGAATAAAGACTATAAAGTAGATTATTTCAGAATGGATTCTCTGGGATAGCAAGGAGCAGAAATGCATATTTATCCTTGTGAGGTTTAGCATAAAAAGAAATGATAGTCACAGTATATTTTCATAGAGAGCCTGTGTGTACTGAAAACGCTTAAAATAATTTTGCTATGGAAAACAGGCCCTGCAGGAAAGCTTTTGCCGCAAACCCACCCCTTGCCAAACCCCCCCCCAAAAAAAGAAAAAAATAAAAAAAGAAGAAGAAGAAAAAAAAAAAAAGGGGTGGAAAAACACAACCTGCTAGAGAAGTCATCTCAGTCTACAGCATAGAGCAATATTGCAAAAGTCCCTGTTTGTTTTCTTCCAGGTTCTCATGACAGGCTTGCCAAGACGTGACCACAGCAAATGGCCAGAGGCTGCTTTGGGGTTTTTCCACCTTCTCGGTGAGATGGTTACCAAAGATTCCCCTGGACTAGTTAAGAAAAAAACCCAAAAAACCAAAAAAACACAACAACAACAAAGAGCAGAAAGCCCACGCTGTTGGATGCCATCTGCTCCTCCTGTGCAGCAGTTTATTCCATTCCCTGCCCAGCCCTGGGCAGATGGTGTCCATTCCCTCCCAGCCCTCTCGAGGGACAGGGGACCTCAATGCCGCCTGTGCGCGGGGAATGAGGGATGGAGGTGCTGCGGGTCGGGGCGACCTGAGAGGAGGCTACGGGGGCGATCCCCAGCCCCGCGGGGGCGGCCGTGTCCTGCAGCCCTGCCCAAGGAGCTGCCTCCCGCCTGGGCTGGGCCGGGGAGCGGGGCCGGGCAGGTGCTTGTTGTCCCCGGCGGGAAGATGGAGGCGGCGGGCGGGGAGCGGTGACTGCCGCGGGCTGCGCCGTGAGTGCCGGCGGGGCGAGGAGGCGAAGGGACGGGAAGCGGCTGCGAGTCCCGGCGCGGCCCCGCCGCGGGGAGCGGGACGGGCTGGGCTGCGGGCGCCGCGGGCAGGGGAGGGTGGGAGCGGGTTTTGGGAGGTGGGGTTTGGAAACCTCTTCCACAGGCTGCCGCTTGCGATGACCCCGGGGGGAAGGAGGAGGCAGCAGGGGGGGATCGGCTCAGTGAATGAATGGGCGGCAGCGGCGGCGGCTCCTCTGCTCAATGGCTGCTGGGCTGATACGCGCCAGCCCCGCAGCCGGTGCCTCCCTCGCCCTCCCGTATTTTGTCTCAGGCTCGCCTCGCTCGGGGCTCCCCAGACATGTTCAACCAGCAGCAGTTCCAGCAGCAGCTGCTGCAGCTCCAGCACCTCCTCCAGCAGCAGCAGCAGCACCATCACCACCCTCCGGCGCAGCAGGGAGGCCGGTAAGCGTCGCTACGCGAGGCCGGGGATCCGGGGCCTGTCCCGGGGGACCGCTCTCCTCCGCCTCCCCGCGCTCCGTCCCTCCTCGCCGCGGCGGGGCTGGTGCGGGGCTGCCCTCCCCTGGTGGGGAAGGCGACAAAGGGAGGCGGGCGAGGGTTGGGGGGCGCGGGCCGCGATCGGAGCGGAGCCCGGAGGCACCGAGGGGGCCCGGGGTGTGGGAGGGAGGGCGGCGGCCCCTCTGGGGTCTTGCCGGGGCCCCTCAGCGCTTCGGGGATCCCTGTCCGCCGTCCGGGGCTGCAGTCCCCGAGAGCCCGAGGGTGACCCGGGCAGCCCGTGTAGGAGCGGTGGGTGGGGGGATGCTCCGAGCCGAGCGTCGCCCCTCAGGGCGGGCAGGGCAGCCGGGGCTCGGGGAAAACGCCTTCTCCTGCAGAAACACAGCATAGCCACCCTCGGCAGACACGAGCACTTTATTGTTTTATTGTTGAACTTAAACTGCCTATTTATTCGCTTTCTCTGGCTGGGTCTCCTGGTCTGGGTGCGATGGTTGAACTTATTTCTGCAGTGGCACCAGCGCTTAGGCTGTGGCTGAGCACGGTGGGGCAGGGAGGGGATGGAGAACATTCATGTTTTGTTTGTGAAAGGAGAAAGGACATTTGCCAGAAAATAACCACGGTTTCCCTAAAGAATGCAAGATGTAAAACAACTTGGATAGGATCAGTTGTCTCCGATGAGCTGATATTTGTAGAATCAACACAAATTCCCCGAAATGATGCATTTATTTGCAGTTACTGTTATCTTTAAAACCTTATTATTTGCAAATTCAAAGCAATAGGATGTGAATTTAGAAAGAAAGTGAATTCATTATTTAAGGAATTATTGCATTACTTTATCCTTATAAGGCATTTGTCTCTGAGGTTAGCGTGGGAAATTTTCTGTTTTACTAGAAATATGAACCTGCAAATCTTTTTACCATTTTTATATGTTTTATACTATAAAAAAAGCTGCACTTAAAATGCCAGTAAGGGGCTGACTGCTAGATAGGCACGGCTGCATCTTACACCTTTAAAAGTATGATTTTTGTGGTATAAATATCTCGGCTCAGAGACTGGAACAATCTAGAGCAGCAAATGTGAAGATGAGCTGCTGTGAATTCTGTTAAAGGGGTTGGTTTTTTTTGTCAGGGTGGATATTTCGATCCGTGTTTGTACCTCTCTTCAGCTCTGACAGATTTAGCTGTGTCAGCAGCGTGCATAGAGGTGGGCCTGACCTTGCAATCGCCTGAAGAAGTGCCTGCCAGTTTCCTCAGACTTTTCTCTCGGTCTGCTCCACCCTCCTTAGAACTGGAGAGTTCTTCTCTGCTGCTTCTTCCTCCTCGTGTTTTAAATATGAAGGCCGTGGTTTATTTTTCCATCTGGTTCTTGCAGTTAGGGGGCACCATTGACAGTTCTGACCTGTCTGGCTCTGTGTGGGAGGTGTTGATTTTGGGAAAATGAGCTCTAAGCTACTGTGAAAACTCCCTGTTTTTTAGAACTTTTTTGTTATCGTGTTAAATGTATCTGCTGATCTAGATCACTCATTTCTCCTGATGGGTGCTGCATAATTCTGTAGAACCGCAGTCAGCTCCTGGGCTTTTTTTATGCTGCTTGGGAGGCTCTATGTGGGCTTGGTGCTAAGGAGTTGTCTCTGACCTCAAATTCTTTGACAGACAATCTGTCAGCTTTGGAAATTCCAGGAGAGTGGGGGAAAGAGGATACAGTGGCAGTGCATGGTGTCTTTTCATGCATGTATATCAGCATTTCAGCCGTTTGCTCCTCCGTTTTATGCTTGCTCGGTGCCTGGAATGGAAGGGTACAGTTTTTATTGGGTTCTCATGATTGATGCCTTTTTTCCAGGGGTTTGCCACCACCACAGCAGCAACAGATGCTGAGCTTACGGGCAACAAATCAGCCGTCGCTGCTCAATGCCAATCCTATGCTTCAGCGGGCCTTACTCATGCAGCAGATGCAAGGTACTGTCGTTATGGGAAACGCTTACTTACTGGAGTTATTTAATCATCCTCTTGGACTGAAACCATACCATGGCTATTTCCTGCTGAACCAGTGCAGTTCTGGTACTTGGCAGTTCTGTTTGTTGTCTTTTTTTTTTTTTCCCCCTCTTCTCTTTAAATTAGTCCGTAGTCCTCAGAACAGAGGTTCTTCAGTTGTCGAAAATCACGTGTGCCCAACTGTTCACAACTGGGAATATCACTAGGAGGTGTCAGGTTAGATACTAAATACATGCCTTCCCATTTAGGGTTGATGGAACAAGTATTTTTTCGTCAATATATTTAGATAAAATACTGAGATTTTAATTATTTATTTGTCTTTCTTGGTTACAAGGTTAAGGCCATTTATTTAATTATCTGTTACATACACACTAACCTTGTTTGCAGTAGATATTTGTCTGTGCAAACTTAGTGCAGTACAAACAAATACAGTACATTGAGGTAGAAGATGGTTTGGATGTCAATTGTATTGTGAAATTTTGATTCCCTGAAATGACTGTAATTTTTATGGTGGGTAATATGTCTGTCTTTCCATTACTGTATTTCCAAAGGATTTTCCTTTTCGTGTTTTCAAAACAAATTTATGAAGCTGCCTTAATAATAGCATTACTAATGTAAAGATAATAGGAATAAAGGTATGTTTTTATTTTTTGCTCATGTCTTCACCTGACAGCTCTTTTCAACACAGAAAATCAGCACCTGGGATAGTTTTCAAGTGCCTAGTCTAGATTAATGCCTGCAATTTCTACCTTGTCTGTGAATCATGCCCAGATGTGAAGACAAAAGATTTATTCTGCATGTCGTTAACTCTCCTTTTGTTCTCTCTTGCCCACTTAACGAGAGGGCTCTCTAGTGACTCCAGTGGCTCTCCACAGATCTCTCTCAGGTTGAAGGGAAAGTGTCGGTGAGAAAGAACAAACCATGCTGTGAAGATGGGTGTACATATATTGTTGGCAGGAAAAATTGTGACTCCAGCCTTCAGTCAGCCATGCTCCTTCTAGATACATTTGCAGTCAGCTGACATTTTTCCCTGAATCTTTTATTGAGAAGTTATATTTAAATAGTGTGCCAAGGACCTGGAGCTAATTAGATAGAGCAGGATAAGATATGTTAATGAACACTTTGCATGCACTTTGTCTTAGTGTTGCTCCTCTTTACCTCTCCATGGAGTTGTGACTTCTCTCAATAATCTACCTCAGGTAGCCACAGGTAACATGGAATGTGGTTGCCAATGTCCAGTTTTTTGCCAGTGGCCCTTTCTTGTGATATGAATTTTTTGGCCATTCAGGTTTGGGTTACATGTAAGAATATCTGATGCTGTGCCACTTCTGTCCCTGGGAAGCATCAGTATAAATAATTCATTGGCCGTGTGTGGCTTCAGCAGTGGGAATAGGAAAAGATAAATACTTCAAGTTGAAACAGATGTGTGGTTCTTTAAAGGTATCAAACCAAGAGCAGACAATTTCTTGTGTTAGATTTTTTTTTTAATACAGCTATGCCCTTTTACAGTAAGGGATTATATATGGGAAGTAATAATAGATTGCTTTTGAAGACAAACATAGGGAGTGTTTCCTATTGTGTTGCAGGCTTCCAAAACTGTAGATTGGTTTTTCAGGTGTTAGGTGCCTGTTTCCAAACTTTGCTGCCCTGTTTTGCCAGCTGATAAAAGGCTGAAGTACGCACTAATTCAAGTGAGAGAGAAAAAATGGCTATTTAAGTCCGGGTTCCCTGAATGATGGATGGTTTCTGAGGATATAGCTGAGGCCTGGGCCCCTCCATTCCCTCCCCCCTTAAATGGGGTGACAAGGACTGTCTCAAAAAGAAATTTTTAGGACTTGATTAATAGTCTGTGGACGCTGAACTGTTCAGATAGCAGAGCATTATAATTGGAAATGGCAGAGTCTCAAGTGTCAGAGTTGAGGTTGACATGTTGAGCTTGGTGGCAGAGAGGACTATGGGATTTTTTTTTTAAAGTTCGGTGTTGTTTTAAAATGAAATGCTGTTGCTTGTGTTAAAGAGCTCCATGCTATGGTTTGGGCAGTCAGCTGCACAAACGTGGGGTGAATTTTCCTTTTTTTTACAGAGAGTTTTTGTAAAACAAGACCTTGTTTGTTGATAACATGAGCGCTAATGTGCTCAGATCAAATAATTGCTCTAATGATCTTTGCCTGGAGTGACAATTATAATTAAATAGCCTGATCCATAGTAATGGTTGCTATCACATCAAATCATTCTGTGTGCTGAAGAGGGTAGAGCACAGAGCCCCTGTACAGTGCCCAGTAAAGGACAGGGTCATGTGTAGAGGAGCCCTTCCCCTCTACCTGCTGCTTGTTCAGGTGGAAGATTTTCTTTCTCCTTTGCACAGCACAGGGTGGTGAAATGCTGTGTTTGCATTTGTAGGAAACCTGCGTGGATTTAACATGACAGCGCCAGCACTGCAGCAGTTCTTCCCTCAGGCTACAAGACATTCCCTCCTGGGACCACCACCTGTTGGGGTCTCCTTAAAGCCAACTCGGCTGGGCTTCCCCAGCCTCCCGTTCCAGCGGCAGAACCGGACTTTTCGCAAGGTGGGATTGTGGTTTCCAACTGCTGGGGAGCTTTGTGCTCCTTTTACACTTGCAGCTGTTGACTGTAGAGTAGGTGGAGTACAAAGGAGAAGGGAGAGAGCCTTACAAAGAAAATAGTGTTTTGTGCCATGCTGCTGACATGGAAGTACAGAAATCATTCCATCCCAAAGGCTTTTGTGGTCCATATTTACATTTATGATGCAAAGGTTTCTTGTCACTACTTGCCCAAGAGAGAGAATTCCCCATGATAGAACTGTTTAAACGTAGGATATGAAAGGAGCCTTTAGAAGTATCAGCTTAAAAGTAATTACAACAGAAGAAATCCTGGCTAAGTGCTTTGCTGTTTGTTGTTCCCAAACAACTTGCTCCTACTGTGAACACTCTGCCTCTTTGTTCTCCCACTTTTTAAGATCAAACTTATATTTGTCCTTGTGGATTTTGTAAAATCTACAATTCTTGTTTTGTAGAAACCTTTCTCACTTTCCATCATTAAGACCTCTTTTGTATCCTCGAAATGTTTCTTGGGTTGACTGCTAGTTGCCTCCTCTTAGATTAGCTTTGGCATATTTCATCCCATTCTGTCAAAAAGATGTAGCGGGTAAGGTAAACTCATACTCTTGGACTGTCCTCCATAGTCAAAAGAAGGGGGATTATTTTGGACTATCCTTTTCCCTGCCCATGCACCTATTGCCAGAGTTCCTCTAGCATGACCTACCCTCTGCAAGCAGCTGGATTTCCTACAGCTGCTGCTTAAAGCACTGGGGACATGTCCTGGCTGCCTGTAGAACTGAAATGACTTGCTCTCTTTGACCATGTAAACTTGCCTTAGGCAGAGCAGTCCTCTGTAAACCATCTATTCCTTTCCATTATCACGTGCTGGAATTCCTGTTCCTGCCCCACAGTAAAACTCTGGTGCTTTAGGCAGTGTGTGTTAAGGATTAAGAGCTGGCAGTGACTCTCTCTGCCCATTGCAGGACTTCCAGAGGGCTCCTGACAGGAAACGGGAACTAGATCCTGGTTCTTCATCTCAGACACAAGGTGATGAGAAAATGGAAATTCCAGAGGGAATGCAAACAGGGTCAGAGCAGAACAATTCCTCACCATCCACAGGTAAGGGGGAGTCTGTACTGAAACAACTGCTTGCAAATATGATAAACTTCTCTTGACTAGTCCTGCAGCAAAAACTGGAGATGATTTTAGGCTTAATCAGCTTTGTTTCTCTCTAATTGTAAATCCTTGAACTGCTTGTGATAGCCCTCTGCTATGTGCTTCATGTACCACTTTTACCTGAATATTTTTTATTTTTTTAATGAGCCTGCTCCATTTCTCTTGCATGGAAGCATCTCAGAAGTCCCTTGGACACTGAGCTCTGTTTAAGATGGGAGGGGAAAAAGCAAACTGGTCTGAAATTAAAGCTTCCACATTGCCTTACCCATACTGAAGTCAACATCTCATGCAGCCAAACACATGAAGCAGAACCAGTTGCAATCAGCGTGCTGAGGAAAAGATGAGTTGAAAGTCCTGGTGCCCCAGTTGTCAAAACAGAAACTGCTGGCACTGAATATCTTAATGTCAGATACAACACAGATGTGGGAATGTCATTTCTGACTGAAGAGTGCGTGATATAAAACTGCAGGCTTTGGTGAGGTTGTGACCAGGGAATGTGCAGCAGTGAAAGCTGTCTTATTAACTGGTTGCTGTCAGGTAGATGTGCCACCTTGGCTTATATTAATGTTCCCATGATCATGGCTCTTGTCACTTAGGTACAGGACTGAGATCTGCTTAGTAGATATGAACATAGATTTCTTTTTTTGACCAACACCTCATACAGTGACATTGCAATAAAACTCAAATATTTGAGGTCATTATCTAACCTTGTCAGAGCAGCTCATAAATTCAGAATAAACAGGTATTTAGTATTATTTGCTCTAACAGAGCCTCATTGGCATTTGCCATTCTGATATAGAAAATGCTGAAGGTGGCATGGTCTGTTTTGCTAAGGAAATCTCCTTCTGTGTTCCTGCAGAGCCAAGAACTCCAACCGAGTCTGTGTTGAACACTGAGCCTGCAGCAAAAAGACTGAAGAGGTATTTATTGAATGGGGTATTGAGATAGTTACTGAGTTTAGAATTATTGTCTAATCTTATTTTCTGATAATTAGGGCTGTATACTCTATTGGCCTGATGTCTAGCATTTAAGAGGTATTTCAGATACTTGTGAACAGTTCAGAAAATTTTGTGGTGCTTGATGAGATACCGGGTATTGTGGGGTCTCTGCAAAGGGTGATCCAATTATGGGAATGAAAAATGAGAGATGCAGCTCAACAAAGCTGAGTTTGCTTGTGTCTTGTAAGAAGCATAGAGGTTCTTTTCTATTCTGGTGTATTTCTCCGAGTTTCTTCCCTAAATGTCAAAAAAGTGAAATGAGCAGAAAGGGAAAGCCTTGGAATATGTTAGGTTACAGTAGGTGTACAAGAGGGGAGTTTGAGAAATCATAAAGGAAAGGGAATCAATGCTCCCTAGTATCCAAGCCTGTATCCATGAGCATTGAGTTCTGTATCCCTTCTGCAAAGGTTGCCTTGCCAGTATCTCTGTCTGTTGGGTAAAAATAGACAAAGGCAATCCTATTATCCCCCAGGGATGCGCGGCAGGCTGGCCTTGGCAGGCCCATCCCGGCCTCCCGAGGGTGCGGGAGGGACAGGCAGGGCTGCATTGCCATCTAGTGGGAAGGCACCTCGCGGAGTTCCCGGTGCCATCTGCACCGGGCTGCTCCTCTCCCAGAGCTGTCACCCTTGGCTGGTGTGGAGGGAGAAGAGGAGGGAGTGAATACAGATTTCTGTAGGCACTGACTTGAGAACTCTCCAGCATATGTTAACGACGATGAGTCAGGACTCCTGGGTCCTCTTACCTTCCCTGTTAGGCATTCACCGCCTGCTCTTGGACAAGTTTCCTCACCTCGCTGTTTCCCATCTGTAGATTACAGATTAATGGATAGCTTTAGGGGGAATATTCCAGGATTACATGATCAAGGTAATATCTGAACATCAAAGTAAAACATTAGAGGGTGATAAATATTGTGTGCTCAGGGACCGTCGTGAGTTATGGACTCTGATTAGCAAGGAAGTGAATAAATTCAATTAAAGCTAGGTCGAATACATTTGAGTGTATGCTTTGTTAATCTGTTTGCCAAAGCTAATTTAATTTTAATTACATTAATATTTAGCAGGGTATTAATCAAAGTCCTGTTACATGCACTGAAAACAAGAATCAAGTCTGAGGAATGACAGCTCTCACTGCAGCAAGCCAGCTATTAGGAAAATTCTTTCCTAAGCTGCAGTTAGGGACTGCCAGATTTGATGCATATATTATGGCTGGTATTTACCTAGAATAGATTATTCCTTAGCTTTCTTTTTGAAGTGTTTCTAGTATCCTCCAATGAGCAGATGATGGATCTGTCAGAAAAACAGTTTACTGTTCTCATACTGCCCTTCACAGATGACAAGGGCATTCCCCCCTTCTATGTCATAAACTTGTATTTCATGCTTCATTGTTCCATTTCCCTTTAGCCAGGAATACCAGCCTCCTTCTTCATTTCAGGTTTTTCCCACTTCTGCCTTTGCTCCTATGTACCATCTGTACACCTGGAACAACATCCTCATTCCAGTGCAGAAAGCACTCATCATCTTCAAATCCTCCTTGAACACCCACTTCTAGCATGGCATGACAAGTATCCATAGAATACCATTTCCTCTTTAAATCATGCTCGTGGTGGCTTTTGCTCCCTTAGATTGCTCCTTAGGTTTGCAGTTCAGGCTGCAAACCCTCGCCCTGAGTGCTGGCACCATCTGTATGTGGTACTGTTAGCGCTGAGCCTGCTGGCAGCACCTGACAAATAATGTTAATGCCAGTCACTCTTGTTTAATTCGTGTTTGCAGTGCCCAAACCCTGCTGCATATTTATAGCCGTGTAACCCAGTTCCATTATCACTTATCAATCTGATAAATTATGCGGTGTGCGTGTGTTCGGATGCGGTACCTGCGCTATCAGCTGTCCTGCTTGTGCAGAAGGTGCTGCTCCCTCTTGGCAGAAGGACACCAGCAGGTGGGAATTTGAGCAGCCCTCAGAGCAGGCAGTCAAGTCATGGTGGAAAGTTAGTCCTGACAGAAAAGTGGGGATGGAGAAAGAGACTGCAGAGAACACTTTGTGCCCTCTGGAAGTCAGACATTTATTCTCAATAGTCCCCTCAGGAGCGCTTTTCTCCTTAGCAGATCACCAGTACCAAATAAAACAAAGCAAGGCCCTTTTGATTTGCATCTTGTAGAGTTTCACTTCCCCCACAAGCAGAGCTGTAGGGACTCTGAAATGAAACACGACTGGTATGAATAGAACAGGCAGCTATGGTGAAATCCCTGTACAGGCACCATGGAGAACTCCTTCAGTTCTGACAGGTCTCTTCTCTCATGCACAGAGCAGCCAGGAGCACTCTCCAGGTGTTGCAATTTCCCTACAGTCATGACAGGAGAGCGCTCTCAGAGCTCTTATTAAGAATATTTCTTGTATGAACTTAATTTCCTTCAGGCTTCTTGCAGGAGAGGGCAGCTAACCAAAATATCAGTTGTAACCTTCTTGTCCACATTATTTGGCTTCTGAATCCATTCTACAACACCCACTCTACATTATTTTTATTTATTTCTGCCAAATTCTTGCCTGATATACCACTTCCAGTGGCTTATTGATTTGGGAGTTTAGTGGAGAGTGTGGTAGGTTAGACCCCAGCCTGTGCCTTTGTGTGCCTTTTGAAACTCTTGTCTGTAACATGGCAATTAAGGTACTTTTCTTGATATCCTTGAAGTGTGACTGGGGAGTCTGCATTAGAGGATGCCACAGACAGCAAGAAAGCAGGAGTCTCATGCACCCATGTCCAAGCTGACGGTGAGTTGCTGAACCCGGTGATTTGAACTTTTCGGGCACTCCTTGCTGGAACTGCCTGCACCTGTAGGTCCCATGGGTCTACAGAAATGTTCTTCCCCCAGTTGCATAGGATGGGGAAAGGAGTATAAAATCTAGGAACCAAATCCAGACTTTGTCCCCTAATATCTGTTACCTGGCAAAGGCCAATGATTGGATGTTTCTGTCTTTATTGAGGATACGGAGAAAGGTTTGTGAACTGGCTTTTGGCCAACAGTGCTGTGAGGAAAGCTCCCTGACTTCACTCACCTGCTGCTTTGTTTTTCCTGTCATTGCTCTTTTGATTTAAGGCTGCTAAAAGGACTCTCCCTTCTTAGGTACAGACAATGCCAAGGAGTACACAGCCGAAGATCTCTCCAGAGAGAGGAAATTCTCTGAGGAACCGAAGGCTCCTGAGGTGAGCAGACACCGCTCCATGCAGGGGTGGTGCAGAACATACAACCTCCCCCTCCATCCTGGAGAAGCCCGTTGCCACTGGGAACCAGCTGGCACCCACGTCTGGAGCTCTGTCTCCTGCTGTAAGCTGTTGTCCCTGGCAATAAGGCATAATATGTCTGCAATTAGTGCGCAGTCTGCTCTGACTTGCTGCTTTTGTACCTCTGCTGGCCTGTTCCTTACCTACCGCTGCCTATGGATGGGGTGTTCATTAAGATTTTTGTATTCGGCTGGAAAGATGGAAAGCTGCATTGAAAGAGTTACTTAAAACTCTATGTATGGAGGGGCATAGCTAAATACATCTTTCATACTGCTAAAGAGCAAGTGTAAAAAGATTCAGGTGGTGGTAAAAGATGCAACCTGAGAGTCTTTTGCATGAAATATGTGGCCCCCATGCTGGATGTTAAATCAGGACCTTAGGCTGTGTAAAGCTGTGAGCAGACAAAGATTTAACCTCAGGTATGAATCAGACTTGACAGTCTTCTGTAATTGGAGATATCTCTTGATGTGATCAAATGTATCATCCTGCCCCTGTCTGAGTTCCTGACTCCCATCAGGTGTTGTGCTGAGTAGGCTTTAGTTTTGCTGTGGAGAAACATAAGCTGATTGTGTCCCTTAGCAACAATTGTTTGTGGCTCCAGTCCCCAGAGACTGGATCATACAGTGGCTGCAGAGGCTGCAGAAACAACCATCTGTGTTAATAGGACTGGTGCTATGACACAGGGATCGCTGATTTTGCAGCTTTGGGAGGAGTGTGTGTGAGAGTCCTTCTGATCAGCCTCCTGTGGGTTCAAGCTTAAGTGCATTTTCCTAAAGGGTAAAGAGCTTAGGTGACATATAAAAAGCAAGTGTAATTTTTAGAGTCTTCTACTGAGGGATTGAACTTAATGTTGACTCCTTCTTTTTGCAGGTGTTGAGCTCTGGAGGTTCACTGAAAGTGACTATTCAGCAGAGCAGTGAGAGCAGAGCTATCAGTACAACAGCTCTGAAACCAGGGCACTGGGCCTGCGACGTGGGCACAGCTGATCCCAACCCAGAATCGGTCCTTAAATTCTACTGTTACATCTGCAAGACCAATTGCTGCAGTCAGCAGGTAAAAATGCACGGGTCTGACAGGGATCTAGGTGGCCAAGAGATGGGAATTAGATGGCTGGCTGTCAAGGGGACTTGTTAGCAAGGGCTCATGCTTTAGGAATAAGGAACATCAGAAATGATGACAAGTATGCAGATAAAATGCACCTCTCCTGAGAGCTGGCAAGCAACCTGCTAGAGAGAGAATGTGGGTGGATCCACAGGCAGCCATGCTCTTAAGCTTTTATATTTCATTGCTAAACAGCAGTCAAAAGAAAGGAAAGCTTCGCTCATACCTATTATTTTCTATATTTTGGATACATTTAAAAGCATTTTTCTCCTAACTGCTCTTTCAGAATTTCCAATCCCACATGGCTGGAATTCAGCACCAGCAGCGACTTGGGGAGATTCAGCACATGAGCAATGTTTGTTTTGTTTCACTACTGCCCATGGTGAAACAGCAGAAGGTGCTAGCAGGAAAAGATGGGTAAGTGTTGATCTGCAGTAGAAAATTCAATCTGAATGTGGCCCTACATGGGTTCTAAAGTATTTCGCTGCACCAGGGTGCCTCTCAGTTTTAGGTAAGGTACAAACCCCCTCTGGTTTCAAGGGCCTTAATCTCCTTCAGGCAACTTTCTATCTTGCTGAAGGATTCCAGAGTTGACTTTGGCCTGTGTCGTTTTTAATACAGTAGATTAAGTTGGAGACCTGTTTTATCTGGTGCATTTCTGTCAGCACAAGCTAAAGCAACCTGTAAGTGGGTGAGAAGGAGAGCAGATAAATCCAAGCCTGCAAAGATAAGAATTGTGAAGCAAACAATGCCAGGGACTGATTGCTAACGGCAGTATTCCATGGAGAATGAAAAAGGTGTGACTTACAGCTCTTATCTGTTGTCACTTCAGAGAGACCCAGCAGCGGTGGTGTAACACTTGTCAGGTGCATTTCACAGGGGACCTCATCAAACATCGCAGGACCCAGGAACACAAGGTAACAGCCATAGTGTGGACTTCATTTTGCACTGACCTTTTGTCTGGGGATTAAATGGAAGTATGTAGCATCTCCTGCTCCCCAAGCAGCAAAGGAAAAATGACTGAAGTGTAGGGATATACATAAAGTTCTGCCAGTAACTCCCTAAGGGCACTTCAGTGCTGCCTCCTGTCTCTGGCATTGTTGGAGCTTCCAGTTGTCATGATTGTGTCAGTATGACCTGAGGCACCTCTAGTGTGTAATTCTTGACTTTCCGTAAGAAATATGGCTTATCATACTTAGCTAATCAATTGAATGGAGGAATTGGTGGGCAACCTCTTTAAGCTAAACTTCAGGCAGGCCAGCATATTTATTGACTTCTAGGGAAGAAGTGCCAGAACATCTGTTTTAAGACACACTTATTTTTGCTCTGCATGTTTTTCATCTTTTTGGTGGATAAGAGTTAGGGAGTCCTTTCTGCTAGAAAGACTATTTTCTTTGTGGTCTCCCAGGATGCAGGGCTGACTTTGTTTCAGGATTCATCTACATTCCTCCAAAGCAGTGCCTCTTGTGACTTAGGGAACTGTCCCTCTTTCCTTAGCTGGCCAAACGCTCGCTTCGTCCTTTCTGCACTGTCTGCAGCCGCCACTTCAAGACCCCTCGCAAGTTTGTGGAGCATATGAAGTCCCCTGAGCACAAACAGAAAGCCAAAGAGGTAATACTGCCTGGGTGCAGAGCTGTGCAGGTCTGGAAGCAGCTACACTGTAGAGCAGGATAACTTTCTGCTTCCCTGACTACTGCAGGGCTGAAAGGAAGATGTGCAGGTCTTCCAACCCTGTTTTAATTTTCATTTTTTGCTGAACTTCAGTTGTTAGTGCTGAAAGAAGTTGAGTGAAAAAGGGAGAAGGTGTTGGATGTGTCTAGAAGTAAGAGAGCTTTATGCCCCTCTTGCAGTCCCTTCTGCTCATCACATACTATCTGTCCTGAGTCTGGGCCCTTCCTTGGTTTAATGGCAAGTTCAAAGTTGATCTGATCTTTCTTTTCTGTACCTTACAGGTTAGGCTAGGAGAGAAGGAGTTGGGGAGCCCAGAAGATTCTGAGGAGTTGATCACTGTGGATGCTGTTGGCTGTTTTGAAGATGATGATGAGGACGACGAGGAGGAGGAGGGAGGAGCTGGTGAGGAGGAAGACCGTGATGTAGTGCTGATGGAGAATGAGGATCCTGCTGCCAAGCAGGTATGCTGTGCAAAAGAAGAAGGAATGACCTGAGAATCTGCTGTGGGATCCTTTGACTAGTTGGTCTTGGCTGGTTGAGCTTGGGCTTTCAAGTCTGCTCAACCTTGCACAGCAGTGGGGTGGGACTCTAGGGTTCTTCCAGAGCACAGGGTGATGTAGAAGAGAATCAGGCACTATGTGTGGGATACGTGAAGGTGTTTCTGCTGTGCTGTACAGCTTCTGCTGTCTTCAGACATTAACCTTGTTGAGGAGCACAAAGCAGTATTGACACAGTCGCTTTGAACAGCCCAGCAGTAGCTGGGTCTGATAGCAAACGTGTAAAGGTTTATCTTGACAAATACATTCCCAGTAGAGAGCAGTTACCAAGAAGGAGGTACATGGCTAAGCTCCTTCAGGCTTGGAGTGCAAGGGGTGATTTTAACCCTTGTAATGAAGTGGTCTCCTGACATTTGGGTTTGCATCTGCCCCTGACCAGAGCCTGTGCAACTCTGTCTCTGGTATGTGAATCCTCTGTTTTGCTCCCAAGCTTACCAGAAAAATGCAAGAACCTGGCAATTGCCATAGATACAGTAGGCACTAATGTTCTTTCGGTTTCCAGACTGGGCTGAAGGAAGTGACTTTGGAGGATTATGAAGGAAGTGAGAAGTATTGTCCAGACACAGCCTATGGTAAGCAAGCAGAGTTAAGCACAAAGGGCCACGGAGCCTTCTCTGGCTACATGCTGTATCTGTAGGAGAGGATGGTCTCTACCTACTGTTATAATGACTTCTTGGGCCATGGTGCTCCAGCATCTGCATTGGACTGGTGCAGGTCACTGCTGCCTGGAGAAGAACCTCTCCTGAGAGCAGGATTTTCTTTATTACTGTGTGATAAAACATAAGAATGTGATTGATGTTTGTCAACTGCCTTTTGCTTTGAAGAAGGATAAGAGCCAAATACATTTCTAAGGTAGGACATGGAACAAGCAGGGCAGGAGTACTGAAGAAAGTAGGTAGCAAATGAGGGATGCTCTGGAAAGATAAAGTCGGAAAGCATAGCGATTGGAATGCTTTCCAACAGAAATGGAGCTTGCAGAGAGATACTGAGCATCACTGACAGTATCAAGCTCTCTGCTAGACCAAAACTGTGCATGTTTCCTCTGCTTCAGAACCCCCACGCTGTACCGAGCAGTTCCTCAGCCGTGCTGCTGGCCTGGTGGGCAGCAGTGCCTCCAGATGGCTGTGTCTGGTCCCCACCCTGTAAGCGACTGACTTCAAACCCCTAATGGCCACTCGTGTTTGAGGAGGGCAGCTCTGCAGAGGCTGTTTTGTGCCCAAGGAGAGCTCTGTTTACACGGATCTTCCATATCGCTGTAACCTTCCACCATCGTGTGGCAGATGGAATAATGATTCATGCTGTGAATGTTCTCTGCGTGTTCCTCTTGCGTGCCTGCTGTCTTCTGCTTGGTTTGATCCCATTACATTAGATCACATGTTCTCTGTAGTTTTCCATTGTATTCTTTTCTCTCTTTTTCCCCCCTTAACGCTCTGTGTAGTTTCTTTGCTCTGGCAGCCAGATTTCTCTCTGAATATCAACCACAGCCATTCCATGGTAAGACGAGATATTCAGCAAGTCATCTTGCAAATCCCTGATTAACAGAAGCAAAGCTTTCCACCTCTCCCTTTTTACTCCCATCCCCCTTCTCTTTTAACATGCTTTCATTATTTGAGTTCCATTCAATGTGATCTGTGATTTCCCTTCCCCTCCCGTTTCGCAGGCCTGGATTTTCTGGTCCCCGTCGCAGGTTACCTCTGCAGGCTGTGTCACAAATTCTACCATAGCGACTCCGCTGCCCGGCTCGCACACTGCAAGTCCCTGATGCATTTTGAGAACTTTCAGGTTAGACCCTTTGGCGATTGCATGGCCTGGCATTTGTTACCCCCTGTGCGTGTCTCTCCAGTGAATCCACCACGTTAGCTGTCTTGTCTCCAGCTCATTTCCATCATCCTTGGTGTCCATTATGCCGTAGCTTTCTCCTGGTGTGCTCTGTCTTTGTCTCCCTTGGCCCTTGTAGATCTAAAACCAGCAAAATCCTGCTTCCCAGCTACTGCTGCTGTCATCTCTTTGCCTGTTTCTGGCTGGGAATCTTCCTCAGAGTGTCCGCTGTTTGCTGAACCTGTGGAGTCTGTCATTTAGTCTAGGCCTCTTCTCTGTTAGATTACAGGTTGGTCAAGGTGGGTTTGAGCAGGAGAGAGAGGCTGTTCCTTGTAAAGAAAGCTGGTCCATACGCATCTCCAGGTGTGATAGTGCAAGAACAGCTCCTCTAGCCAAAAGCGTGGGTGTGATTCATCCAGGAAGAGGCCTGGTAAAATCAGATACCTTCGAAATCTGAAAATTTACCATTACAGACTCTATGTGATAGAATCTACAAGCTGGTGAGAGTCCATTTGTCCCCAGGGTCAGCCTGCAAGAGGAAGTCTGTCTGTCTGTCTGTCTGTCTGTCTGCTACCCTTTCCTAGAAACTCCTTAGCACAAAGCTCTGCAAACTGATGCTGTTCCTTTGCTTTTCTGGCTCCACCTAAAGAAGCCATATTGCCCCTTGCTGCTTTTGTATCTAAAGCTTTTCCTACTGGGCTGGCCTGGAATCTGCCTCCATTGTTCTGTCCTTGTTGACTTGCCAGGGGGTGAGGGGCCTGGATTAGTGCTTGTGGAGGGTACACAGGGCTTGCACTGTTTCTGCCCTGTCCCATGACCACTGCCTAGGCCTTCCTGTATGGGAGAGCACTGTTCCCTGTCCTTGGCAAGGAAGGAGGCTCCCACATCGACTTTGTCCTCTGCCTGCACCCACAATCTACTCCCAAAAACTGCTGTGTTTGCCTACCACCTTTTAAAATAATGTTTTAAAAAAAACCCAAACACACCTACACAAACATAACCCCCTAACCCCCAAAACTTCATGATTTTTTTCTAGTCTTCAGACAGAAGAAACTATTCCCAGTTGACCTTTACTGCCTCCAGAAAGGGGTGGAATGCTTTAGAATTCTGCCAGCACTCAGAGCAGTGGATTTGGAATGGGAGGAGACCACAGCTGTTCCTTCATGGTTGCTCATCCTCTCCCACTCCTGCAGCTAGTGATTTCAGGAATGAAGGAATTGGCCTTGCTGTTTTCCTGGCTTGTTTTAGATCAGCATAGAGTGAAACTGCAGCAGCAGTCACTTATGTCACTCTTTTGGCCCATTTAGAGCTGAAATCAGATGCTCTTCAAATGCATGCCAGAGTGACCTGGGGAGTTCATGAGAAGAGTCCAGACTTACATATCTGCAGGCAGATAACTATTATTCTTGGCTGCCAGGGTGCCTTGGGGTTGTCACAGTCTGAGTTAAATCACTGCCAATTGCTGGAGTATTCTCAGCAGAGGGTTTCAAAGCAGAGAACTGAGTGCTGTTGAGACAATTTACAGCATCACTCTGGACACCAATATGCATGCCTGCACCTGCTTAGGGTTGGGTACAGTATGAGTCAATTGATCCAATTCCAGTGTGATATTGTTCATATCCCATGATTTGAGGACAGAGGAAGAACAAGCCTGCAGTGATAAACTGAATTACAATGTAAAACTGCCTGTCAGATGTGCTGTAATTCCACATTGCAGGCTGGTGAAAACCCTTGTGCTCGAAATTGTTTCCTTAAATTGCCAGGTGTAATGCTAGTGCCAGTTCAAGGAACCCTTCAGCAGGCAGCTGAAAGGGAGTTGATTACGAAGGAAACTGCTGTGGGAAAGAGTGAACTTCACTTTGTTCCTTTAGGTCATGCTCTGTCTGGGCATTGAAGACTGGGTTCCTGCTATGTGTTAGCTACCTACAATGAGTTGTTTTCCTGAAATTCAGTCTAGAACATGCGTAGTAGCCATTTTAATCTCTTTACAGACCTCTACTGGTTCATCATGATAGTGAGTGCAAATGAGTCATTTTATTGATGATATGCTTACCTTTACTCTGTGGAAAACCTCAGTGACTTGTAACAAGAAACAATTGATATCGTAGCCTTCCTGTCAACAGTTCCACTGACTACGCAGATTGTATCAACAGTGAAGAAATACTGAGCTTCCAGCTTAAGCCTTGCTTTGGCTGACAAACATTAAATCACACCAGTAGCGGAGGGCTGTGCAGAGCCTCACATGCCCAGGGTACGTGTCCTGGCAGTAGCTGAAGCAGGAGCTGTCACTTGCACTGTTACACCTACATAGTCCTGAGTCTGACTGAGATTAACAGTTGCCAGATCGTGATTTCTGTCTCAGGAGCTACAGGTCTGCCATGCACTCGCTCAGCATTAAGTAATGCGAGAGGGACTTCAGTTTTTAATATCACTTTTCCTCACAGGAGCTGACCCTTCTCTGTTGAGAGCCTCAGCAGCCAGGCCAGGAGCTGCTGAGATCACTTGTACCCCTGCCACTCACTGCTGTTTTTGTACAGGTGTTCCTGGACCAGCTGCTGCTTTGCTGCAGTGACAGGAGCTGAGCTGGGCTTCTCTCTCATGTTGGTTTGTTTGTATTTGCAGAGATACAAGGCAGCAAGGCATCGTGCCACAACTGCCTACTCCGAGGCTCCTTTGCATTCCCAGGGCTCCAGCTCCCAATTGCTGGATGATCCAAAACAGCCTCTTGCTACGACAGCACATACCAGCAAGAAGATGAATGATGATCGTGGGATAGATAAGGAGGGCACAGAGCTGTCCGCCCTGCAAGAACAAACTTCAAGGTCTCTGGAGGGTAAGGGTGAGCTGGCCACCTCTAGGCCAGAGGGCAAGAGCCTGGCCAGTGTGACTGACGATGTGTGTGGTATCATGGTTGTAGACGAAGAAAGTCTACAGGAAGAGAACAAGTCCACTGCCAGTAGTGCCGACTGCCTGTTCTCTGAGGAGAGCCACACCATAGGGGAGTCACTGGGACAGGAGGAAGAAGCCAACACAGCCAGGCAGAGGGCAGGCACAGACGACCACCAGGATCCAGGGAG
>VYZR01082599.1:18743-34739 GCA_013400675.1 Oxylabes madagascariensis
TGGTGACAAATTCAAATTAGACTGTCTTAGGAAAACTAAATAGATAGAAAAAACCAGCATATCTTTTTCTTTTTTACGTAATTAAAAACTATAAATTGAAAACTGAATTGAAAATGAGAGCAGAAAATAAAGGCAATGAATAAATATTCACTGCATGCCAAGAGCGGCCCTTTAAATAAAGCTTTCAGAGAGCTGCTGAGTTGATACCCTCTAGTAAATTATGTTGTTATTTGTAAGTGGTTCTGACAAGAGTCAAATAGATGCAATAAAATAAAGAAGCATCATCAAATTTAAAAACAATAATAATAAAAAAAAAAACGTGGTAATTGATATAGCTCCATGGAAAGAAAAAAAAAGCAAGCGAAAGTAGGGGAAAATGCTAGTATAGCTGTGAAGGAATTTGAAACCACCATGTGCTAATCTTGCCACACTGATACATAGCTCCAATAACCACACCCACATACATTATTATCCATAAGTCGTGGCAGCAGCCACCAGCTCACAGCTCTGGCAAAGGAAGACAAATGTAATGTGAGCAGGGAGAGTCCCAGTTTGAGCCTGGGTAAATGCAACTGCCCACGGAGTACCCAATACCTTGGAAGTTGTACAGCTTGCACCAAAGACATGAGTAAACCTAAACTGGAAGATGAGCTACCTTTCCACCAGAGATCCTTCACACTATAATGAGGATATGGAAAAATTGCCTGGGTGCTGTAAGCAAAATGACAGATTTCTAGATTCTTAGTCNAGAGAAAAAGACAGCTCACAAAAATAGATAACAGAAAAACTCTGAAGCATCCTTTTACTACTAATGTTATATATACATTTTACCAACTACTTGCAGGAGATGACAGGTATAAAAAATATGCTTTAATCCTACATTGTGTCCAACAGAATTTGAAATTCCTATGTTGTTAAAGCAAGTAATTTTATTTGCTAGTAATCAATAAATTAACCGTGGCTTTACAAAGGCTGCCTTAAGTAATCACAAGTACTAACATGACATCATTTGCAATAAAAATCCTGCATTACCGTGAACTTACTAACCTATCTAAAAACAAATGTGCAAATCCTAGCATTACGAATGTTAATGGCAAAAGGTCTATTGAATTAAACAGCATCAAGGTTTGACCCAGTACTTTCCTGGATCCAAAAATATTATATATAATATAAATTCTGAGACTTCAGAAGGACTCTAAAACCAATTTGAATATAGTAAAAGGCAGGTTTTGGTGACAAATTCAAATTAGACTGTCTTAGGAAAACTAAATAGATAGAAAAAACCAGCATATCTTTTTCTTTTTTACGTAATTAAAAACTATAAATTGAAAACTGAATTGAAAATGAGAGCAGAAAATANAAGCAAAATGACAGATTTCTAGATTCTTAGTCAACTCTAAGCCTCATGAAGCATTCCCTTGAACTAGTCCCATTACTGAGCAGTAACTGATGTCCAGAAACTACATTAGATGCCTCTAATCAGCCGATACAATCATTATGTCTGTTCTACTAATGGTGCCTCAGATCAAACCCTCATAGCAGCTCAAAAAGATAAGGAAAGAAATGGGAAATTGTTGCCAGGGAACACAGGATTAATTCAGAGCAGCTTGAACATACACTTACACAGCAGTATTGGCTGCTTCTCACATAAGGAAAAAGAGGAAGTTCAACCTGAAAATAGCCTTTGGAAGAAGAATTCCCCACTAAATAAGATTTTAACATATACAGGGAAAAAATTGATTTACTTCCCCATAGTAATTACAGTAATATACATATACCCCTCTTTAGTATTCTATATAATTTTCTAAAAAACACTTTCAAGGGCAAAATAGAAGTACTTTGAATCTTTTTTTGATAAAGAAATACAAAAATACTAGCTCAGAATCAAGCAGAAAGATCTTTTCCAGTTAGATAAAGAAGCCACTTGAGTGGCTGTTATCAAGGGGATTGCTTTTTATTGTTCATTTCCAGGCAGTGAAATCTAATAATAAATAATGTGGCTGCCCCACAACAGCTGCTAATACTCTAGAGATGCTTTTTGATATTCCGGTTTCCAGCACTGCATTGCAATACTGAGAGAAGTACAGGTAAAAGCAGGACGCTGTCGAACAAACACATTTAGCTGCACAGTCCCTATAAACTACCCAATGCAGGCACACACTAAGGACATTTACTTTTGAGGTTAATAAAACTTGACCACAGTCAGTAAAGGAAATTACCAATGACATTAGAAATGGACTGCCTTTTGTACTTAGTAATACAGGGATTTTTTTACATTTTGAGTCATGACTTAAAGCCCAAAGATTTTAGCATACCATCAAGTGCATTTTTAATGGTCTTTATAATCAGTCCTGTGGGAGCAGGGAAGACGCAAATTGTAAAAGGCATGTAGCACTGGGCACATGAATTCATAAATGTGTTTTACCCAGTTTTGCATCCTTCAGTTTCTCAAGATTGAAGTAAATCAAGAGCTGGATTCAGAATCAAAAATAGTGTACCTGTATAATACTAGGAAGTATAATGGTCTTAATATTCCTTTACCTAGCCAGAGCCAAAAGGAAGTTGGGAAGTATGAAGCACAGAGGTTGTTGAAATATTAAGAAGAAGCACAAAGGGGCTCCAGTAATGCCACAGGTAAGTTAGGGTAAGCTTTGGATTGAAAAGTAGTATATACCCATGAGGGAACAAAACAGCAGGGCAAATTCTTTCCATGTTTCAAATCCATTACGCTGCTATCATGTCCCCTAGTAACAAGCAAATCCACAAAGTAAGCCCTTTCAGCAGTCTAAAATAAAAAGAAACTGCTGGGACACTGACAGCAGAGTCATAGGGCTGTGAGTATGAAAACAGCCCACCATGGCCTGACAGCCAGCAGCCTGTGTGCTCTCTTCATGGTCAGGAGTACCCTTTAGCTACCTGCACATGCCAAGGGAAGCCACCTGTGTTTCCACCCTGGCACTCAAGGCAGCAGCAGTGATCACTCCCCTTCTCTTAATTTGAAGTTCTGTGGTCAAGAACCTGTGATCATCAGAGCCCACTTGTCACTTTTTATTGTTTTCCTCAATGGATTTATGTAGCTCTAAGGAGCTACAAGCAAAGGAATCACTGCAAGAAATTGTTCAAACTGAATGCTGCTTTCTCGAACAAATAATGCTCCATTCTATTTCCATCTTGAAAGCAAGGTGAGAGGCTACGTCTTCAGTAAAAAAACCCCCACGAGAATCTACAGTCTAAACTAACAAAATTCTGCTGATTTCGGGACCAGGCAAGGCACAGTGTGTCATCTGGGTTTCACAAGTTCATTCCATGTGAATGAAACCAGATTCTCTGAAGGATAATTCCTGCCATCTCATTCAACTTGCAGTCGTCCACCACAATAAAATTGTCACATTGGGTTTTCCTTTAAAAAAAAACACACAAAGAAAATAAAAGTACTGGATGGCAATCACACTGGCTATTCAAATTATGTAGAAATAAATTATAATTCAATTTTTACCATGGTCCTGTAGGACTAGCCATGAATTTGTACTTTTGTGAGGGAACTTGGGTTGTCATTTTCTTCACATTCTTTAACATTATTCTAGGGCTCGGTCTCCATTATCGTGCCTTGATCTATTGGCAGCAAGCAAGTGCTTACACAGTATGCTGTGTATCTTAGAGAGTCATTTAAATGCTTTCCTTGCTTAGTCTGCATTCAAGTTAATTTGCACATTGAACACATGAAGAAATCTAGAGAAATTTAAGGGGGAAGTAAACCAGATTTGTTCATTCTTCTGAAGAGGTTAAAGGAAGACCATGATCTTTAAATGAAAGAAAAGTAGACTCATACCACAAAATCCACCCCTGCATAGAAGCTTTTCTTCAGCTAAGTTTACTGGACTGAGATAATAACCTGAGTTAAATCATATCTTTCCCACAAGTCTAAAAGCTGCCTTAAATGTCCAGGTGGACCCAGTGATCTCCGGGGGGAGTAAACATGGGACTGTCATTGGGCTCCATTCCATAAAATCTTTCAGAAAGCCTCAAAAGTCCTCCTCAGAATTTCTGTAGATCTTCCTTCTGGTTCCAATAAAATGCTCCTAATGTTCAGCAACCATTTTTTCATTTATAAAGCACTAGTTCTTAACTTATAAAAAATAACACTTTATTTAAGAATAATTGCAGCATCCATCATCTAGCTCATAAACTGAGAGCTGGAGCCACTTGGTCATTTAGTTAATGGGTTCAAATAATGAGAGTTAAACAACAAAAAACCACACCACAAAAAAACCCCTAAATACATTAGATTAAAGTAACTTTTCATGTTTTGCCAGAGTTTTCTCCCCCGACTTAAATTAGAATTTGCATATATAAAGAGTCTGGCTTATAGCTAACATTCAAGATATACCATATCTAAAAAAAAAAAAAAAAATTGAAGATGTGTTCCTTTTTCCCAGTACTAAAATCCTACTAGACCACATTTTTATCATGGTACAGAAATTTAGCCAGTGTCCTTTATTAGCACTAAAATTCTCAAATAGGACCTGAAGTTATAGAAACTGTCACAAATATGTGGAAACTATTTAAGGTGTCCAATAAAGATTTTTGGAAGACCAATTATGATGATTTCTCCACATCAGACTCTCATAGACTCAGAGTCTAACCTGAAAATACTTTCTTAACACACATCATACTGCTTCTTCACAAACCAAACAGTTCTTGCTCAAAAGCGCAAAAAATTGTATCTAAAACTATAGATGGTAGTGTTCATGTCAGTCAGTGAGATAACGAGAACTGAAAATGGTGTACTCAGACATCAACCTAAATATATTTACATCATCTCTGCATAAGAAAAACATACTAACTTCTGCTTTACTATTTAGTCTTTCCTTCTCTGTAGAAGAGTAGGAGTATAATGTGACATATCATGGAGGGTTTTTTCCTAAAAGCTTTGCTAAGTATCTTAGGAGGCTATCAAAATAAAAATAACAGGATGGATCTTATCAGTAGGCTTTGGTAGACTGACCTCCACTCAGATAGGAAGTTAACAGACTCAGCAAACTTTCAGGCAGCTCTGAGCTCAGCAGAGTGGCTATCAGGATAAGTAGCCTCATTCCAGGAGACTTCAATAAATTTGGGGGGTAACCAACAGAAATGTCATGACCTTCAATAGGGAAAAACACAGGATTCTGCAACCAGAGTGGAGTAACTCCACGCGACTGAAACCTCATCGAGCAGCAGCCCTTAAGAATATTCCTGTGATGTTACAGTGGACACCACGCTGCAGAAGCGAGCCCTCACTGTGAACAGAACAAATTGCATGCTGAACTGTATCCAGAGGGGCCTGGCAGCAGACTAAGGGAAGCTAGTGCTGAGTCAGCCTGGGGAGACCCTCAGTTCAAGAGGGATGCAGAGAAAATTGGAAAGGTCCAACAAAGGTGCCCAACACATATACCTATGTAGAGAGGCTGAAGGAGCCGGGCCTAATAACTTTGGTAAAAGAGAAACCACAGAGGTATTTAACATCTGCTTACAACTATGTTGTGGTTTCACGTTCGCTAAATCTCGTTTGCTAAATTGAGTGTCTTTACTGCTGTGAGATGGAATTAGGAGAGAAAAGGCAAAACAGGCCCAACTTAAGTTTGAACAGATAAGTTTTATTAACACACACACTAAAAGAATGAAAGGGGAAAAAAAAAAAAGAAAAATAAAAATTGAAACTTTAAAACCCCTCTTCTCCTCCCAGCAACTGTTCACTTTCCCACAACCAACACAGAGAGACAAACCATGACTTTCAGTCAGTTTCACCATTTAAACATAATCTTTCATCGCTTTGGGAGCGCAGTCTCTCCAGTGTCCCATGGAGACATTTGCCACCAAAAAAAAGGGTCTGGTGGCTCCCAGTGTCACAAATCTGCAACCGCCCGGAATCTTGCAGATTGTGCCATCCCACCCATCAGCAGCCTTTCCCACGACTACCCATGGGCCCCTCAGCACATTTGGGGTAACGTTTAAGAATGCCTCCTCTAGTTTACAACAAAGATTCTCTTCTTCTATCTCTGAAATCGTCTCCATCCAAGAGACCTCCTTTTATCCCAGGAGCGGGGGACTCACTATTACAACATTCTCAATGAAATCTCAAGTACAACAGTCCACCATCCTTGACTAGAACCAGCATTCCCCCAAACAGCTTTTACAAAACAGGTCCATTTTCTCCATGGTTTACATCTAGAGAAGTCCAGAAATGTCCACTGCCTCAAATCCCTTCTTCCAAAAAATCACATCAGTTCTTTCACTGACTTTGCATCATGCTGTCGTTCTACGTTTCAAATCATTCTGTCCTTTTCTCTCTCTCAGGGAAAAAAGCTGGAGTTTTGAAAGCTTCATCTTGCTAGGAAAGAGTTAAATCTGCCCAGGTCTGCTCTCTTCCTCAGCTGGCTGCTGCGGCTTATCATTGTCAGTTTTTCAAGGCCGAGCTGGGGGGAGAGCCGAAAGTCGGAGCTCCGAGCGTCCGCGCAGTCAGGAATCATTAAAAATACTTATAAATGCCACCTGCCCACCCTCTAGGTCTCAACAGGGTGGGCCCAGCCCGAACTGGGCTGCTCCCAGGGACTCCCCTGACACTGGCTGGCTCAGGGGTTAGGCTGGAAAAGTTCGCTGGATGTTGAGCTGCAGCCTGTCTTTCTGCTTTGCCAGCAGTCCATGTGGGCAGGTGGGAAGAGCACGACCGGTCCCGGGCTGGCCCCCCCAGCAGGGGCGGCAGGGCCGGCCGGGCCGCCAGGCCCGGGGGCCACACGGCGGAGCGGGACCGGCCCTGTTACCTGTTCAGCTGCCTGGATGGAAAAGGGAGGTTCCCTGGGAGTTTCCGATATTTAACCCCTGGAAGTTCACGTAGACGTACTCTGTAACTTCCTGAAAACTCACTTCCCGCTCAAACCACGACAAACTATTTGAAGGGCAATTCTTTGGACACCACCACCCAACACCTCTCAGTAGTGTCAGACAGCATAACAAGGAATGTAATCACACAAAGCAGTTTCAGAGATTGGACAGAACAGAAGAAGTTGGACAGCTGGAACCATATTTTTGCTAGCAGCACATCATCTTGTCAAACAGGTCAAGAGATTCTGTCCTTGGAAAGGTTCATCCAGACAAAGCAATGGCTGATCTGGTCCTTTGTTGCAACAGCCCTCTTCCAAGTATCTTGGATTATTGGAGGACTAGAACTAATTATCCCTTGAAGTGCCTTCAAGACGGCTTTTTTATCATTCCTCAAAATAACAGAGTTAAAAACTATCTCTCCATTCATTCTCAATCTTCTATTTTACTGATCAGGTATTGTAAACATTGATTTTTTTTTTCCTTTATTTCTCCTAGATATTTCAATGCAATAGATGTATTCACACAACACAACATCTCAGTGCTTCTTTACACTATTACAAAAAACTGTTTTTAAACATGACCATGTGTGCATCTGCCTAATCTGGAGATCATTTACATGACCTATGTCACAAAGTTAATTCTTTTACTTCTTGCTTAATTAAGTAGTGTTTCTATCATTGCACAAAGATTTTGATTTTATCAAAGATCTATAGTGTTATACATTCACTGGCATCACAAACTGGACATTAAGCACAACTGAGGGAGATTTGAAAGAGTGCTGAAAATGCACCAGCCAGATAGCATCATCTCCTAAAATATTGCCATAATCCTCATTGTAATCTCTGTACTTGCTTAGAATGTGTTGATGAATTTGCGCCGAAGTGTTGCACGCAAAAAGGGGGCATATAATCTGGGAAATAGATGTCACTAAAAACAACTTTGTTCGATGAAATTCAAATGTTTTAATAGATGAAAAAGTTTCTTTCTTAAAAGGTAGCTTCTTCCTTAAATTTCTAACCAGGTAACAATGTGTCAGTATTCCAACTAAACATAAATGGCGCCCTTCATCTCTAAGAGAGAGCCTTTGTGCCAGTTACAGGCAATTTTTGGCTTTGTAAAGATGAAAGGGAGAAGCTTGAGGAAAAGCAGCAGAAAGCCCATCACTGAGTAACCTTAAGGCATAATGACTTACTGAAATCCTCACGGACTCGGGGCTGGGAGGAGGCTGGGGAATGACTGCTCACCCCACACTGCTGAATTACTGACCACTAGCTCTCCTCTGCTGATGCCCACTCCCCAAACCCCGATGGGTCCTTGTCCTTTCCTCCCCACAAAACTCCTCAAGCATTCCTCTGGAGGCAGGAATCACTGCTGCCTTGTCAGCCTATTTCTGATTAACAACCTGGCTTTGTTTGCAAATAAGTGCAAGGCATTGTTTAAAGATGCAGCCTTTGGTAGGAACCTCAGCCATCACAAATCATGGGGGCTACCAGGGTTCTTCCAGAGGGCCACTCAAGACTGCTGGCAGCTAGTGCTGCCAGGGAAAGGGAAGAGATCCTGCTTTAAGTTTTCCAGGAAAGAAAGTCTGTATCTGTTCAGTGGCTCACAAAGTATTCTAACTTTGAAGAGAAAAATAACAAATGGAGAAATCAACCAGCACTTACAGAAATCGCTGCAGCATGGGAAATGAAAAAAAGCAGCAACAGCAACAAAAACCTGACCCCACAGAGGAAATCTGAAAGGCTGAGGATGCCCTTGAATGCTCTCCAATAACAGGCAGGCACACTTCATGCTGCTGTAGCTACATAAGGTGCTTGCTTGCAAATTCAGCAAATGTGTTGCTGTCAATAAACTATTTAAAATAAGAAGCTTTGATGCAAATAGTTTGCTCTGATCTTTAGTTAGTGAAAGTAAAAAGTGTCTTACTGCAGCACAAAGAATATCTCTTCAGCAGATCATAAGCATGTCTTACATAAATACATTTTCTTTAACCACTTTCAATACTTTTCCATTTTGAACTCTTAGCATGATGTAACCCAAATAAATTGAGATCTGAATAAACATCTGCTTTCCTACTATAATTATTTTTTATATAATATAAGCATAATGGTTACTTTAAATTAAATTGCTACTGCCTACCTAAAATTATTAATGAAAAATATTCAAAAAATCATGTAACATTTGTCCATCTAAATACTTGAAATATTGCTCAGGGTTAGCATGGTTCACACCACTTTAAATACCCAGAACAGCATTCGCTAGTTTCTAGGCCCCCAACACTTGTGTTCAGATGCATCATGGAGCACGTGCTGGCTCCTTGGTGCTTGTGCTGATGGAGACCCTTCAGTGAGAGAAACTTTATTCTGGGGCAAAATGCTGTCAGTGCAGAACAGAGGAAAATGGAGAGGCTGATCTCCACAGCACCCCAGACAGCCCCTATGGCTTGGGCAGGGGACGGAAACACATAAAGACATTATTTTCCCAAAACATACATTTTTTTGTTCATTAAAGTTGATTTGGAAGATCTGTTAGGAGTGCAGAGGGAGCAGGTTAGTCCAAGGCTTGATTCATTTCCTAGCTGATGCAGGTATAACTCGTCCTGCAGGTATGGAACTACTTCTACCAAACAGGTAGAGAGGTGAGACAGGAATCCTATACATGTCACCCCAAACTGTCAGCTCAGAAATCAAGAATGAAAACATCTGCATGAAACACGTCTTTGCAACAGATCAACAGATCAAGTCCCCAGCAGCAGCAGCCTATTCCATGGTACATTTTGTTTTCATGTATAGTATTACAAACCTGCTATTCACATTACTGCAGCAGTTTCCCCCACTCTTATGATTGCCAGAGGAATCAAAATCCACTTGGAGGGTTATGGGGAAATGCTGAGGCTCATGCAAACAAGCAAGACCAAGCATTACTATAAATGCCCACAATATATAATCACAATTACAGTTTGGAAGTGAAATAACTGAATTAAGAGTGCTATCTGGCCAGAGAAAGCTGATTAAAGGCAATGGAGATAGAGAAAGTGAGATTCTATCTAATTAGCTCACAAAAGAAAAAGAAGCAACTCCTCCAATTCTAAGGCTGATTAATTAATTAAAATTAGAAAAATATTTGCTATGTAAATGTAAACCACTATATTTAAATTAACAGTAGCTCATCTTTAGAATGAATTTTAGAATTAGAATTAGATTAAATTTAGAATTTAGAACTAGCTCACCTATATAAGGTTTAATAGTCATCTTTGGGAAATGACCGTAGATCATTAAGTACAGAAAAGTACCTGACACAGCATATGCCACACGTCTTTCTACTTCTTTTGTCTATCATACATACTCTGTATACTTAATATAAAGTAATACTCTGGCTTATCATGGGGTTCATTTCATACAGATCCTGTATTTTTGAAGGAATGAGACAATGTCTTAGAATCTCTAAGAAGGTCCTTAGAAAATGACCTTTAAGAAAAAAGTAATAAAAAAAAGACAATAACATTTATAAAAGAAGTTTGAAAGTTGATTGCCTTCCAAAATCAAATTTTTCCTTTTCCAAAAGAAACATGAGCAATGCAGTAAGTTAAAATGGGGACTATATCTCAAACATGTTAAAATCTAAAGCAGTGTGTTAAGCTACAGCATCTTCAGAGGTGAATTTTACATAGGAAGCAAACAACAATATATAAAAATTTTCTGGGCATCCCAAGGTACTTCAAAGAGATCAGATGAATGAATCAGGGTCAGCTGTCAGGAAAATGTCCAGAACCAGCATCTCCCAAGCTCCAAGCCAGAGCTGGGTTCCCAAGCTGAGTTATGCACATTTATGCATATCTGGAAACTAAGGCAAATTCACTCTTCAAATATACTGAATTCATGTCTCTGGAAAGCCAGAACTACAAAATGAGTTTGGGCAAGGAATAGCTCAACATTCCCTTGAAATTAATTACTAAATTCAGTGACTTTACAGAATCTACTAGCAGATGTCAGTAACGTTTCAGAATTTAAAAGTAACAATTATAAATAATTCAGAAAAGAATAGTACATAAGATTTGCAGACCCTGATCCCACAAACACAGCATGAAATAGAAGTGTTGAAAATAATGTTAACAACATAACTGTTGATAGAAATAATTGGGAAGCTCCAGCTTCTTCTTAGAGTAGAGTCATAAAGAATATCTCCATCCTATCATGTCAAGATCAGTCAGTGTCGTTTTCCACAGGCCAAAATACCAGCTTCAGTAGGGATAGAAAAAAATTAATTAAGGGAGCCTTTCCAGTTTCAAAAGCAGAGTTGCTACAATCATACCTTTGCATTTTCTCAAAAGTTTCCTATTTTTCTTAATGTTTTACTAAAAATTCTCATTTACCATCAAGAATGGTTTTTCACTAAGAAATATATTCTTGGCCAACATGCACATCTGAGACATTATTTCAAAGACATTTCTATAAAAGACATCTCTATAAAAGACATCATGGGAAGTGTAATAAAAAAGGGGAAACCAGGTCTATTTCAGATCCAATGGAGCAATAGCTTTCAAATTTCAAAAAAATTCATGAAAATCTATTCCTTGAGGAGTTTTTAGCAAGTCTAAAGAACATAATTTGTACAGAATCTTCTCAGTAACAGTCAATCTAACAGATACTCCACACACAGAGACCCCTCCTGTGAAGTTTGGATTCCACAAGTTGGGCATTGGCTGTATTTTTCCAAATTCTTGTTTGAAAATAAAACTTATCTTCACCCCTTTTTTAGATACTGTATAAATATCACTAAAAGAATAGTGAATATTCAATTTAAAGAGTCATTCAGACCCACATTCTTATGTATAAATAGACTAGAAGGTTAGGTACATGTACACAGACAAAAAGCAACATCTATGGNAACGTATATTCAATGCAAACATGAAACTTCAAATGCACAAATTGTTTCTTAATACTCATCCTCCCATCAATTAGTATAAATTATTATAATAAACATAAATTAATACTAAATTAATTCTGAGTACTTGAAATGTTTGGTATACACACTGACAGTCTCTAGGATTAACACGCAATTTGACCAGAGGACAACAGTTGTAAGAACTCTCACCAGCTGTAGCCTCTTTCTGTCATTTTTAACACCCAAAGGGTAAAGAAAAACTAATCTGAGCCAGGGTTTCTTTCTGTATGCTACAGATAGTCACCTCTGGCATCAGCAGACTAAGTCCAGGCTTCACATTGATTTTCTTTTTTCCTGATGTATACAGTGAAATTGAAGACCTATGCATTTCTGCTAAATGAGGTTCTGCCTTAGCTAATAGCAAACTATGACAATGGTCTGCAAAGAATCGGGTAAAGGAAAGCAGCCTCCAAAAAAATTCACCACCAGCAGCTGTAAATTCATAACTGTCAATAAAATTGCTGAGGTTTTTATATGCACATTAACAGCATGCTTCAGTGTAAAATGGGATTCTTAATTCTTTTCACAGAGCATTAAATCATATTTAAGATTACAAAGAATCTTCAGGCAGCTACTGGCAGGTGCCCTCCCTTTCAAAACCACTCTGCTCCCTATGTTTGTACTTTGTTGACTTCAACAACAATCTAATTGCAAAAAAATCTTCTCGAAGTAAAATCTAAAACAATAGGGTGCAACTACACAACTTATGTTGCTCTTCATTGACTCCAAGCACAATTCCAGGAGCCTAATGTGTTTTCTTGTAATGCCAGTGAGATATATTTCAAAACAAAGGTAAGTCACAAGCAGAAGATGGTACAGGACAGGGCTTCAGGTTCCTTCAGCTACATGGGAAAATGTTTTATACTTCATGAGGGAGCACCCTACAGGCTGTGAGGACGGAATGATTAACTGGTAACATGGTTCCCAATGGTCTGTAAGGACTCACTCAGGGAAAAAAACAGTGATACCTCCAGAGAACTGTCTGTTATCAAAATGTTTCTCAATTCCCAAATCCCACTGGACACCAAGGGCACCTCCTTACTCTTGCTTATGCTTCATCCTATCCCTCAAAAGTTACATGGAATATACTATACAAAATCTGTCCCTCTGATATCTCGTTCCTTAAGGGATTAATAAAATTAAGCGACAATTAGAGCACCTCCAACCACTTGTCCACCCATCTTTCTCTGAACTTCACTGCCAGTCAAACTAGCTAAGGCACTAGGGCACCACAGGAGCTGTGACTATTTAATCCATAATTGTTGCTAAAAAAAAAAATAAATTGTTAAAGTCAAAAAATTGTCACTAGGACAATATATCACTTGCATTTATTTTATATTATTAGGAATTACTTCTTAACCATAGTATTTCCCTCTGGTGAGAATTTGCCTGTGACTTGCAGTGTCTCTATCAGAACTCTGTGCCTGTGCTTGCTGGCACAGTGTCCATCTGCTGCCCCGTTATGGGTTTGCCAGCCCTGTGCCCATCCCTCCGCTCCCAGCGCTAACATGAGCGTTTTCACCCAGACCAAGGGGGATCCTGGAACACGGCCCTGATGTGCTCAAATTGCACTCTCCTCCACTCAACTCAGTGTGCTGGCACAGCACACAAGGGATGAAGCAGCCAGCATTCGGCCTCCCAGCCTTCTCCAGAGGAAATGGCATCCTCAGTGACCTGTTATTATTGAACTGGGTTTTAATGAAATGCTAGTGCTGCACATCACTATGCAAAGAACATACATGGCTGCAAATGATTAACTACAGTCTTGAAGAACTTAATAAGAGACTCTCATGTTTAAAATACTTTATGGCAACTATTAATTTTTTTCTCTCTAATTATCAGAATAGCAATGTAGTAATGCACCTTTCACCTCAAATTTGTTTATTTTCATTTCCTTTATCCTACAGCTTTGTTTATGCTAGCTATTGGTTCTGTGCAACAACCAGTCTTATTTCTCTTTTCAATTTAAAGATATAAAATACATCAAACCTGAAATCAAAAAAAAACTTTAATTTCATCAGAATTCTTTTTTCACAGAAATATTTGCCCTAGGAAATTCACACTATACTGTTTTCACATTTGCAAAGAGAATGAATTTTAGTATTGTGACTCTCTCAGGGGTCTGTCTTCAGATGCTGAAAATGCTAAGCAGAAATACCTTACCTTTAAGACATGATGAGCATCTACTGTTAAGCACTGAGAATCGGTAGTAGAGTGCAAACCCAAAAGTATTGACAATTCAGACCTGTGTACACTAACTTCAGGAAGCTACATTCTGATTCTATCCAAAATAGAAATGTGATTTTTCACCATGCTGGCGTGTTTGACAAGTACACACAGCCCTATGTTTTAAAGAGGAATCTACACAAAAATCAGAGGAATCATTTTTTGGGAAACGGATTTGCTTTTCTGTGCTGTACTGCAAGCAATTCTGACACCAGTTATTGACCTTCTTCTTCAGTAGCCTGACCCAAAACCACTGTCCAGCAGCGGAATTTCAGTACCAGCTCCTAACTGCTGAAGGAATATTGTTGACACTGATAAGAAGTTTCATACTGATCAAATGTAACAAAACCCCATTTAATCTTTCACTAATTTTAATACACTGAAAAACATTTCAAAGAACTTGCTGCTTGCTGTTATCATAAAACAGAGTTGTTGTGTGAAGAAAAGAAGAAAGCACCCACACACCAAGATGATCTTTCAGAATACTTCTTTATGGCCGGTCTGAATGTTATTTTTCAAAGCCAAACTACTCTTAAACCTTTATTTTATACAGCTGAAAACTGGCCAAACCCGGAAGAGAAGAAAGAAACCCTGAGGATACTAATCCATACGCCCCTAAATTTATACCTTTCCCGAATGAAAGAAAACCAACCACACCCTATAAGTACACATGCTTAATAATATTACGAAGCATAACCAATTTCAGGAAAAAGCAGTTATTTCAGACATTCTTAAAATGATTTTCAATTTTACAGCAAGTCCGCGTACCTCTGCTTTTAGCTGCTGGAGTGGAGTCACGACACCTGGCTCAGCAGACGGCTGTGCACGCACTGCAGAGCCACAGGCACTGGCTCACCTTGTTAATGTGCACTGAGGCTGCTGCCGCTCCAAAGAGGACAGCCAGCTCAAGAACAATTACTTTGTCTTTTACCACTCCTGTTGCTGGTAGCTGCAGCCAAAGCATTTAAAATGCCATCTATTTGCTGCCATTTAAAAGTGTCAGGGTAGAACCAGACAAGCGCAGGCACCTACAGTAAATATGCTCACCTTTGCAAGCCTGATGGAAGGATGAAAGCCTAATTTTTGGGGGAAATTAACATGATGAGTTCTAATGGTTTGTCCCTTGAAACACAACTCACATGTGAAATAGTGCATCCTCAGAAATGAGCAGCATAATGATGCTTTATTGCTTGAGAAAGCCACATATCCCAAGAGAATTTGTGTCATCATACACCAGGAGTAAGGCTCATAGAGCTGACTTTAGGCTCAAATAAAAGAGGTGGGAAAGAGATGAAAAAATACCATGACAAAAGATGCTTTTGTTACTTGTTGAGATGAATCTGAATCAAAATGTGTTCACAGTTGTAATTCCTTTTACAATTGAAAAAACTGCCAGTAGGAATCGCATGATTTTAACTGCCACTATAATTCTTATTCCTATCAAAGGAGGCTGGAAAAATTGCCAAGTTATTTCATTAGGAAATGCAGCTAATTTACAGGCACGGTAATTTTCCCCCTACCAAATTGTATAATGAGCTTTAAACTCACTAAATAAAGGGTCTCTTCTCTGAGTGATTATGCTTAATTTACACAGGAATTAGTAGTGACTGGACCTTCTTTCAGAATAGCCTAAAAAGAGCTGCATTAAAAAAAAAAAAAAAAAAAAAGCCTTGAAAAATATCCTAACAGCCGATGGAATAAAAAAAACACTTCTCCATGCAGCAGTGCATACATACATTGTGTCCATAAATGTCTTTTACAGAATAAGCACACAACTGTTAAATCGGGTATCAGAATCCAGAAAATCTCTAATGTTGATTTTATATTAAATTAGTCACTTGGGCATTATGCTGATAGAATGTATAGAAAAGCCCAAAAAACCAGATGGATAGCAATGCAAGGGAGTAATACTTTCATCTACAAAAGCTGCTGTTGCTGTATGCAATGTTAACTATTTATCTATTT
>VYZR01082599.1:34755-65165 GCA_013400675.1 Oxylabes madagascariensis
AGTGAAAATGAATCATGGCAATAACTGGGATGCAATCCATCCTCGGGAACCTGGCACAGCCGTCGTGCCTGGGGCACGGCGCTGCCTGCGCTGGGAGCGGGCCGAGCAGCGTTTCTGGCCCATCATTGCCATCTGCTGCGCACCGCGGAGAACGCAGCCCGGCAGCGGGACCCGGCGAGCGCACAGCCCGCAGCGGCTGCCAGGGCTGCCCGCAAACACCGCAAAGCCGCCTGCTCCACGTCCTTGCTTCACTTTCACCCTTCCCACACCCACCCCGACGTGGCTGGACCTCCCTCGGAAAGTCTGGAAGACAAGCAGTGCGAAGGTGTGAAAGTGGATCTGGTAACTAATGCATAACCCAGCGCCACGCCATAAATGCAGCCTGAGTCTCAGCCCTGCTGCGAGCAGCGTGAGCCAGAGCCCGTGGCTTCTCTGGCAAGTGACACACACCTACCTAGCTTCCAGCAGCTTTGACAGAAGGAAACCCCTGGATCACGTTCCTCAAGCAAAGTTACAAATGCTTTCTGGAGATGTTTTATGCCTGGAAGTAATTTGCACACTTGGGAACCAAACAAGACCACAAATTTTGGTAGTGACAATGGCTTTCTCTGACTGGGAAGTCTCTGCTTCATCTTACAGAAATCCACCTGTATGTGGGTGAAACATCTGCAGAAAGTGACTGCATATCCATATGATGTATGCAAAAGGAGCATATGCCTCTTGAACACAAAAGTAGTAAAGCACCTGTGAAAATGCTTTTTAAATCATAACTGGTATTTACTGAACTGACACAAACCATTTAAAATAATTTAGATAATAAGCACTATCAAAGAACACCAAATGAACTTATTAATACCCACTGAATAATGAGGGACAACTTGTTGACAGTATTGCCACTCAACAAAATTTGGCCCCCACAGTAGTCACAAAAACCATTCAACCCACAGACTTAGATTATACATGAATTTTGCGTGACTGCACATAGCTTTTGGTAGCAACTGGATAACCTTGGGCACTTTTGGGAGAAGGACAAGTCCACCTCCAGTTTTCTCCCTCCCTATCCCAGATCCAGGTACTATTCAGGCTAAAGAGGCAGCTCCCAGAGGCTGGGTAGCACCCCCATCCTGTGCCACAGAGTCACAAACTGGTGTTTGTTGGTTTATATATACTGCACACACTGAGCACTGCTCTGATACTTTAGGGAGACTGGGAATTGCTGCTCAACCTGTTTGGATCAGCTGACTTCAAACAAGTAATTTCACCCCTCCAGCATCTCTCTTTCCCCCCACGGAAACAGGGTAATAACAGCAACCTCCTTTGTGTAGCCGCTTGAGATTGTTATTTATAAGAGGCAGCTATTACTGCTGAAATTCAATCTTTACAAACTTCACCACATATGTGAATAATAGTGGTCCAGCAGCAATTTTCTAATCCATCTTCAGTGTTACTAATTAAAAAAACTTTGTTGGACTCTGTTATGGACTATGAATGTTTTTTTCCAGGGCACTCATCTCTGCTTCTTTATCCTTGTCTTTTCCAGTCAGTTTTTCTCTCTCGTTCACCACAGCCCCGCTAACACTGCCACGCTGGTTTATACTTGTCTCAGCAGCCACTTCATGACCTCTCACCTCAGCTTTCAGTAACACTGAACTTCATTCAGCAACTTCATGAGCTCAATCATCGTGTTGTTACTCAGACATGCCAAGCTGGTACATGGAGAGTTTTGCTGAAGCTTTGCACAGTGCCTGGAACAGAATATTGCTAAAACTCACAGAAACCTTCATTCTCCAAAGTACACATAAGGCCAAGACACAGCAACAATGCCCCAACACAACTAGCTGCTCTGATTTTTCAGAGGATTAAGGACCACCTGTAAGAAGAGGAGGGAAGGATTATTTGCCATTGACCCCAAAGAGTTATTTTTCTCAGTAGGCGCATTTCCAGTGAAACTAGCTTGTTACCCTCTTTACACGATCCTGTGATTTTTATTGTTGGAAAATATGCCAAATTTCCATATTAGTCACTGACTGAATTACCCCGGGCACGGGACCCCGGGCACGGCCAGCATACCAGGGACACCAGCGGCCCTGCTCACAACCAGATTGCCCTGATCAGCTGAAGGATGAGATCCTGCCCTTGCCCACATTCAGCATGAGCTGCATGTAGAGGAGAGGACCCACACAGTAGCAGTACCAGGGCTCAGGCAACTCCCTTCCTCTAAGTGGGGCATAAACATCACTTCAGTTGTTTCTATTTTGTAGCTTTTCAGCTTCAAAGTCAAGTTAGCAAAATGGCTGTTGCTCTTGAAAGCATTACACAGAAGAAAATAAAAGCTTAGAAAAAAAATTGTAACAGGGAACAGAAATTTCTCCATAAACTACTACTGTGAATGCGTCCCAAAAACCCCCATTTTGATCATCACTAGGATTTATCAGCACCTGATTGCTCAGGGACATTATCTTGGCAGGGTCAACTCAGTCTGCAGGCAAGCACCCAACATCGTCAAAGCCATCATAGAAGTTAGTGTTAATTTGTAACACTGTGGAAAGGGCCCACAGACAGGAAAAAGAATGAAAATCACAAAAAGGGGCCATCCTCTTGTAAACACAGATGTGGTCCCTCAGATCTTCCTCCTGAGGCACACTGACAAAACAGAGCAGTGAAATTGCCACTTGTGCTGTTCTATAAACACTCCTTCATCCTGGAAATTGGGAATTTTTAACAATATCTGATTGAGACCCTTTCACTCTCAAGAAACCAATCAACCTATTTCCTGCTTGATGCAAGTTTTAACGCTTAAAAAAGTTTAAAAGGTGTTTGTTTTAAAGGATGTTAAAGCAATAGTAGGAAACAACCAAAACAGCATTAATTACCTGTTCCATTTCAACAGCTAGTGAACTACAAAATCTTCAGTCAATTCCTTCCTTTTTTTTTTTTTTTTGTAAGTCACGCAGGTTATTATTCTCTGATACAAAATAAAGATTTTGCATTTTTGAATGGAAGAAATTAATGCCTTGTCTTCTTGCTATAAGAAACATCCCTTTGGCTATCATCCCTTTTCCAAAGCTTTTAGAAAGCCTAGTGAAAGTGGGAGCATACTTTTCACATTTTCAAGACAGCACCTACATTTTCACCTTACATATTCCAATAAGGCAGTTAGCATAAAATATGTTGAGGCGCCACAAGACACAAATGTATCAGGGTAACTCACTGAGAACTAAAAGTCTCAGATACATCTCTCAGACAGCCACTGTTCTTATTCTTTCCTTCCCTGGTGAAATTACAGTAAGGAAAGAGTTATAAAATGGGAATATGACAGGTGTAAGTTAAGATGGTGTCAAACAGATGAACTGATATTTTATTATCATTTTAATAAATAACTTATCTACTGTTTTACTTAGATAGATGCATTGGTTCCAGTGTAATTATTTCTATTGCTCATGGTTTTTGATGCTCTATCAGAGTAAATCCCTATCATCTAAAGCCAATAGGGGAGCTAATCTTGACTGCCTATAAAAGGGAAGTACTGTACAACTGCTGAGAAAAAGGGAAGAGTACCATTATTTCAAGCGATGTTTGGGATATTACAAAACATTTTACAATGCTGAGGATATTCTTAGGAAAATGTGAGGCCTATCTTATGGCCAGATTTTTTTGTGTTGTTTCAAAATTAAGAGTACAAGAGCAAAAGAGGTACCACAGAAAAAACAGCAAAGACACAGTGCTTGTAATGTTATGGTGAAACAATAAATGATCACGGCTGCAGCTTGCTGCCAGTGGAAATGAGGACAGACTTCCCTTTCCAATACTGTCAGAAAGCCTGTCTGGGGAAGATGCCCAACAGTGACCAGCCCAAATCACACTCAGCAGAATAATGTAAGATGATCTTTCTGTTAAGGCTCTTTTTAATAGGCTCATCCAGAATAGGAGGTAAGAAAAAAAAAAAAAAAAAAATTAGAGCACAAATCTTCATCCGTTTCTTTGAAGAAATAACTTATTTTTAACTGCTTCAGCATAGCAGCTCCCAGGCAAGAGCAAATAAGAGAAACTACCTCAAGAAATATTGCCATAAACTACCTAGGTGTACTCACTAATCACTTTTCTAGAAGGTTTCATGCATGTAAGGCATTGCCTTTGAAATCATTTGCCACAATAAAATTAAACACTGCTGAAGATACATGAAATTCCTCACACATTAGAAAATTTTAAAACAATAATTTTATCGCAGTCTAAACAGCCAGTCTGTGGAAAAATTGCCTCAAATGTATTTGACACTTGAAGAATAAGGGATGTTATTTTGAAGAGATGCATCATATTTTTTCAGACAGTCTTGTGATACATTTCAGTCCTCACTTTACCCAGAAGACTCACTGGTTTTGGGGTATGAGCGGCATACGTGATATACTCCATTTCTGCTGGAGGGTGAAAAATATGCAAGGACATATGTACAATCTTAGGAGAACATATTGAAAGTTATGTAAAAAGCATATTAAAAAATGCCACAATATAAATATTCAATTAGCACCAGGACTAGGGGTTGGTTTTTTTTTTGTACTTCTGCTGTTCAGAGGTAACTTTATTAGCAAAAAGAAACCTGCTAGTCGTTTGAATTGGAGTAGCCAAATCCTGTTCAGCAGGTCCTTCTAGATTTTCAGAATTCCAGGTCTAACATGAGGCACTAGAGCTAGGAAATCACCTCTCGAAATCCTTTCCTGAAGTGGAACCATGAGCTGAGTCTGCCAGGAAGAACTATAAGACTCACCTCCTCACTTCTGAGCAGACAGAATAAATGAAAACACAAATGAAAAGCATCACTTTGTAGTTCCTAGTTATATATACCAGCCCTGTAACCCACCTTCAAAAAATCAAGTTTATGGAAACATAACAAGGGAACCAACTTAGCATGTAGGAGATAAAATGGTGATGGCAAGGTTATAATGGTGTCTCAAAGGGCAGAAGTAATTCAGAGTTGACCTCCACAAAGAATATGGAACTACATGTTCAGATTTGGGTCTTGACAGTTTCAATGGACATATTTTATTTCTCTGTCAGCTAGTGTTTAAATGTGACTTCACATCTACCACACTTTTGTATGTGCACATACAAATATGCATTAAAAAAATCTCAGGGAGAAAAGTGATAGTTGATGTAGAACAATAATCCTCTGGCAGAACACTTTACAAAAGATGACAGAAAGCAGGCAGCACAAGTAAACGTCTGGATGCCATGGGAAAATGAGAAAGCGTAGTCAAAGAAGATCAGATAATTGTGGCACAGGTATAACAAACAAAACTGAATTACAATATTTTTAAAATAAACGTAGACTAGATCATAAACTTACAGGTGTTGTCAAGGTGCAGTAAAGTTGAAAGAAAAATCTTCCACAACTGAGGTTGAGTGAGTTGTGTGATCAGTTAAAGAGAACAATTGGAATTCAAAATTAAAATGTCCCTGAGACAAAAAAAATGGTACCTGTGAAGGGAAGAAAGGAAAAAATGTTATTTAAAAAAACAAAACAAAACAAAACAAAACAAACAAAAAGAAAAAAAGAAACAAAAAAAACCCCACCAAATCAGATTTCTGTGGAGTTGAGCAATAATGAGAAAAATGTTCTACAAAGTTAAAACTACAGAGAGGAAAACACAATCACGTTCTAAGAGGATCAAATACTCAAACAGCATCAGTGTCAAGTGCTGAGAGTCATCAAGAAAAATGTGCCATGTACACTTCTAAAATTCCCAACACTGAAGTGCAAAGCTGTAACACCTTTCACAGTATCTTAACAGTATAACAACTGCCTCTGGAGAGGCTGGGAAGTTAAAAAAGCTAAAAACTAACATTTGAATTTTAAAGTTTGCTTAGGCAGCAACTGAGTACCATAGTAAGACTATAAATTAATGGGAGCAGTGACGTATACTAGAAAAAACAAATTTATTTTATAACAACTGTGCACCCACAGAGGACAGCAAGCCCTGTCGGAGCCCTGATAGTGACCTAGGATGTATCTTTTCACCATATGCTTGTAGTAGGGTCTCTTCACCACTCTTGGCTTGGACTATACGATCTCCAGAGGTCCCTTGCAACCGTTCTGAGATTATTTCCCCAGCTGAAGGGGAAGAAAGATGACACTGACATCTTTTACGAAGCACAGTGAGATCTATTAATTATACTAGATAGATAATAACTCAGTGTTAATAATATTTTCATTAAGTCAAAGACTGGATAAGCAGAAGAGTCTTAACTATCCTGTAGTAAAAAAGTTACAGGGACACCAACGTTTACACACAGCATTTGTGTGAGATTTTCATTTAGTTAAAACAACTTCCAGGATTACTATAGCTGAAAGGAGTTGAGAATAGAAAAGAAACCTTCATTTGTTTATTGTGTTTAAAGTAAATATTGTTTTCTTAACTTCCTTGAAATATTGCCTTGAGTATTTATATTTATTTTTTCCTGCAACAGATGAATAACACTTTGAGGAGAAAAATGTAAACCCAATGACATCTGCAAACATTCTGACTAGTATCTGAAACAAATGTTATTGTATGACTAACCCCCTACTTTGTTTATTCCCTTTAAAGAAACAAAACAGGAATTCAACTTTATTTTTCCTAATTATAAAATATACTTACCATAAATTGTTGACTATGGGGCGCTAAGTGCTACTTACCTGCAAAACAAATCAAACAAACAGAGCGTTACTTCACAGCACAATGAACTACATAGGAGAGAGGATATAATTTGGGTGGCTTGATGATCAACCCTTATTTGAATAGCAGAGTTAGATGAAGGAATGGAGTGAATAAAAAAAAAAATAAATTAAGAACTCCAGCTGGAATACTGATGATGTAAGGTGAAAGCTCAGTCTCAGCAAAAGTGCTTTATGACTTGAACGTCACTGTCCCCAGGGTGAAGGGAAAACTGCCAAAACTAAAACTTGTTTGCTCTGACTCTCAGAATTGCTTCTGTCCCACTCAAGATGAGCACCTGTAACATGGGATACAAGCTCTTTATGGAGTATTGTCTCCAGCATGTTTGTTTTCCAGATTAACTTCACAGGCACAATGAACCAATATTGTTTATCTTACACAGAATTTCACAACTTATATAAATTTATTAGTAAACTCCACTAAGGCCTGCATAAGCTCACTGAGAGTTGAGTAAGAATAGGCCTATTACTGCATTTGACATTGCTGTGTCTTGGCCTCATTTTTCTTCTAAAAAACTTCTGAAAACTATAAATATCTATTAAACTTTAGGCATCTGATACTATCTCTCTACCAAAGGCAGCAAAATGGCAAGGTTGCAAGTTAGTAATAGCTGTATCTTCAATCAAACAATGATAGAAATATTGTTAGAAAGAGCCTTGGAACATCATCTACTCCAACTTCCTTTATTGGGAGTGCATAAAATTAGATCAATTCTTGATTTTGGGGTTCTTTAAAATAGAAATTTCAAACAAGAAGTTCAATAAAGGAACAACCCACGTTTAATTGACAAAATATTATGACTAAACCATTCTTAGTATGTATTTCAGTCAGACACTGCATATTTTTATAGCAGAAACACTATTATTGTGATACTTGGAGATACAAAAGGTTTGAAGTTAATAGAGTTAACAGCTTGCTCATTCAAACGCCAGCTTTGCAGGAAATTGGCTGAATACTCTTTGGTATACAGCATCTTTGACATTATACCAAACACATGTTATTTATCCCATAAATCATAAAATCTATATGAATATGACAATTTTTAAATATATAATCCATACCATATCAAATTCATGCCTTTACTACATAAACATGATGTCCAAATTCTAAATCCATATACCCATCCTGCATACATATTGGGGTCCTGGCAGCTTCCATAACAGAGAAGTATGACAAGTTCATTTAAAAGCATCAATTATTATGCACCATGGCAATGATGTCTTTTGCTTTGAAGATTTAAAATAAAATACAAATTTGAACAATAAAACTTGTTAAAACCAAAATATTTCTTTTGGGAAGAAAAATCAATAAATAAAACCAGGGATGAAGGCAGAAGAAACAGTGCAGCCTTAAAAATGGCAAGAAATTATCTCTAATAGTTTTGCCACTGATCACACCTCTGCTTTGTTAAATGCATTTCATCTCAGCTCAAAATTTGAAACAGGTGTCATGTGCAGTCAAAATGAATCCAGAAAAGTTTCATTGTATATTCTTCTTTTAAGCAAAGTTTTTTAATGAATCATGCTAGAGAGCATAGAAAAACAATCTTTAGATTCCTGACTGTCAGGAACAGTTACTTTTCATATCTTGAATTCCCCATGTGATGTAAGGATATTGATACAATACACTATTCACAGCATTATGACATGCTATAATTATCTCCATGGATGGCAGAAACAATTTTGACCATTGTGATAGACTGGGTACTATCCAAAAGAAACAAACTCAGTATAGATTTTAAAATATATGGGTGCAAGTGCACTATACTTTGATCACACTGACAAAAACTTGAAGAAAGCCAAGGGCAGCTGGGGCTGGGAAAGGATGATGCCAATTTAAACTTTGAGATTGACAGCTCTGTTTAGGATAAGGAATGCTGGTTGATGTTATTCAGCAAGGGAAAATCACTGTGGAGGAAGAGAAGATGTAGGAGTAATATATTAAAAATAAATATGGAACTTGAGGGCATGTTTAACGTAAAGCAAACCAAATGCTTTGCTAAAAAATGTGGCCTTTGTGGTCTTTTGGAACTATTACCATAATTTTTTTTTCTCCCCTTGAGCTCAGTTCCTAAGCAGACACTAAAATATTTGTAAATGTTAATTAGTATTCAGAAACACATTTTAGCACAAGAAATAGAAATGTGCCCTGAGGAGTTCAGCTTTGCTGCCCAGGGACAAGTCTGTCCCCAACACCAAACTTGGGCAAGCAGCTCCCCAAGGCTTCACACTGCCACGGCTCCAGGGGCACAAGGCAACACCAGTGCCCGCTCATGCATGAGTGAGCCCTGGGAAAGCCCAAGAAAAGAGCCAGCAAGTGACAGGGAAGGCTCTGGGCGGCACAGACACACAGGTCTGCCACCCTGGTGACGGGGAAACGATAAGCACTGCTTGAGTCTTCAAGAATCTGGAAAAATCCAAACTTGCAAACCCGTTGGATGGAAGGAAAAGCAGCTAAGGAAAGCTTCTCCAACTAAAGTGAGCTCTGGGAACAAATGTAATTTCCCAGGAGATACAGCTCCAGTGTTTGCATAGGTCTGTTACTTACATGCTGCTTGTAATAACAATTCTTGCCCAGGGTGCACTGCTTTAAGGAAGAACCAAGACTCTTCAAATTTTACACATCTTCTCCAACAAAAAGCTGACTGTCCCTTCTGCATCTGCTCCTACTCAGGACAAGCAATGTGTTTTGGCTTTGCAACCTTCCCAGACCTGCATTTTCATGGCACTTCATGCCCTGTTCTTCACTCCTGCACACTGGACGAGTCCTGCTTCAAGCTGGCCACAGAAACAAGGCCAGGATTTGGCCTCAAGAATTTCCCATTCCAAAAATTCCATTGATGCAACACTTGCTGCCTTCATATGATGACAGTAAAATTGCACCCACAGTGCAATCTGATGCCGTGCCCCTGAGGATCACTTAAAACTACTGGCTTGAATACTACCATGCACATTTTTCTCCAGGAAGGAGAAATATAATATTCTCAATGATTTATAGAGAGCTGTTGAAAAGCCTTTGCCAACCTCAGGAAAATTTGGTTTTACTGGGTTTGGAAGCAAGGGATAAACAACACAAAAACTGTAGGTGTTCTTCTTGGTTTGCTTTTTGAAGTCATTAATTGCTCAAATGGCTAACTCATCATGTAAATATCTGGCATAGCTGAGTGAGGCTACAAGATATAAGGATGTGTTTCCAGTGAACAGGCTGCGATTCATTTGTTACTCGTAGGAAATCACATTTTGCAGAGGCGTGGCAGACCTGCACAGCTACAGATTTCTAAACTCACCAATGTCTCCAGCTTTCAGATTTTTACATACACATGTCATTCACACCAACAACGTCAATGTCCCCTGGGGCAAAAAGGAAGAGAGTAATTTCTGTTTGCATGATCATCTATATCTCTAGAAAAACTTTACCTAAAAAGGGTAAGGAGCATCCTTATAGTTCTCCAAAATTCCTACTGTCCTCTACTGTAATCCCAATCTGCAATATTTGGGCTTTACCAGAAATTTCTTACCAAAACTAACACACTCCTTTGAGCCCAGGAGAGATCCCATGAGCTGGTTTCTTCCACCTATGCTCAGATAAAAGGATTTATTTCTTTGGACAACAAATAAAAATACTTTAATGTTAAAATCTGTTTTAGTATATATTTCTGTAACGCATGTTATTTCTCTGACAGAACTGTATTTCTGCTTCCCAAACACACCCTGACTCCCCACACTATATATGTGCTATAACTGGTCTCCTTGGTTATATCTAAGTTTAATACACATTAGTAAAATCTATGGCCTAAAGATTTTTATTCACTTCCTAAAAATAGTGCTCCAAGTTTCAAAGGCATTTAAGGTGTAACTTCAAAGATGTTACACACTGACCTAGTCAAAAGCATGCTGTACCCAAAATTTGGATCAAGTTTTTGGTGCTCAAAAAGAGCATTCTTTTAGCATATTTCTTTGAACATAAAGACATTGAATTCAGTTCTGGAGCTGTATCTTAAAAATAATTTTTCAGAAATAATAATTACAAAATCGTGAATTGAGTAGTTTCTAAAAAAGATGTTTTAATGAACTTGCATTCACAAAGTTAGTATTCTGATATGAATCAGAACTTTATTTCTTATCAAAGAACAACAATCACATCATTCTCTTCATCCATAAAATGTGAACAGCACCTGTTAATCAAATAGCAGTAATGGGTAAAAAAAGGCTTATATCAAACATAATGATTTTTGGAATCAGTAGTATTAAAAAAAAATGTTTTTAAATTAAATGTAGATCTTGGTGTACTCTCATTATACCCCAACAATTACCATAACAAAGTACTTAATTTCTTTTCTAGAAATCCTATAATTTCTTGAAGTTATAGGGCAAAATCCTGGAATTCTTACTCAAACAATGATTAAGTTTTGCTGGACCAAGGACTGTAGTTTTTGCAGATTCAGAAACCTGTAGAGGGAAATTTCTCCTGCCAATAGATCTTCATGTAATATGTTGATTTGTCTTACAGATCTGACTTAATCTGGGTAAGTTCTCAGGTGGGTTGCAACAATTATTACCGAATATACAAACTCATTTGATTAGCTTTAAATAGTCTGCATCTCTTCCCTATAAACAAGTTCTCTTCCTCATGTTGAAAGGTATTGGTGTCAGTATGAAAGCTGGTACATGAAAGCTGCAGCATGGTTGATCACCTTGCTTTCAGCTTTTCCCAGTGTGGTGATGCAAAAGCTCCAGATTCTATTTTCAAAAACACTGCTTTCTCCAAACATCAAACACTGACTCACGTTATCAGCACAAAAACTATTTACAAGCAGCCATAATAATAGCTGTGATCATACATGCAGTTTTGCACTTCAAGAAATTGATGAAAGTTTTGTTCCAGAAGCTGGCAAATTTGCAAGGATTTATCGAATCTGTGCTTTGGGTAAAGTCATTCATCCCAACAAATAATCTCAGAAGCTCAGTGGTCAGCAAGGTGGAAAGTCTGGGCTTGTGCTAAAAGGTGACATTTGAAATGCAGTAGATATACCATTATTTTTAGCTTTGGATATTAATAAAAACTCCCAGTGGCAAAGAATACAGTAATGCTGAGCTTTGCTAAGCAAAACCTCATCTAAACCAACACAGTGGGGGTTCATACAACTTAGTCTGCAGCTCCATGAATTCAGTGTAGATACTCCTGTGGTTCGTCTAGTTCAAAGACTTTTTTTTGTCTAAAAACTTAGAGACACTGCAGGTGACTGACCTTGATGCAAACATCAGCTGATTATCTGGCAGACATCCCCTTTTTGACAGGCAGCTTTTGTTTCTTTGTCAGCAGCATATGCCTTTCCAAACCATTGATCATTCCATCTTCCATCAGCACGGCTATTTTCTGCTCTCTCTTTTTGAATTTTAAAGAGTGGAATAGAAACTATTCTTTTGATAACTTCCTTAATACTTCTCCCCTTAAACATCTTTCAATATTTCCATTCTTTTCCTTATTTTGAACTCAAATGTCATTCCTTGCCTCTTACTATTTGTTTATTGATATTTCTGCATTCTGTCAAAGCCCTCTTACTGTTACACATACATTTAACACTAATCTGTTGTTTTCCAGTGAAATATCTGTTACATCAATTCTCTCATATTACTCTATTCCGTTTATGGTCACTAAATATATAACCGTCTTAAAGTTAAATATAAAATATAGAAATGCAGCAACAATGGAGAATTTCAAGTCATGACTTCATAAACATAAATACAAGAACCAGCTTTCAGATGGAATTCACTTTAATTTAGTTTGCTTCACCAACAGGCTATCCAAAACAAAACTCTTAAGTAGATTTAAAAGGACTAGCTAAACTTTCAGTTTCATAATTTGACTTAAATTGCTTGTAAGGGCATAAAATTATGACAAATAAAACATACAATTGAAAAATAATCAGCTACTATTCTAAGGAAATGGCTGTTTTTGTTAAGCCATGGAAAAATACTCTGAGTTGGAATGCACAGGGACCCAGCGTACACACTGAGTACACACCATTCGTTCTCTTTCACAAATGTCTTATGGGCTGACATATTTTTATCTTGGACTTCCTCAGCAGAAATGCACATACAAAGATGATGCCCAGTTGACTGAAACACCAGCAAAGTCCCTGGCCTAATGTGGGCTCCCTGCACCATGACCTTTCCATGATGAGTCAAGCCTTTCCACATGCCTGCAAGGTGCAGGCACTGGGGAGCACCTGGGATTTGCCAAGCAAATTGCAGACACGCTCTTACTCCTGTCCATGTGCTCAGGAAATAACAGGGCACCACAGGAGCAACCAAAATGCTGCCAGATGTACTGAAACGCCAGGCAAATTACTCCTGAGCACAATGTCTACCCTGAAAAACACAAATGGTGTATTGAGCAAAAGGCTGCCCTTGCAGACCCCCACGTCAAAGTCAGTTTGGTTTTGTTTCTGTTTCATGTGTTTTTACAACTGCTCCTTCTGAAGGCTGCTCCAAGGCCTCACCACGTTCTTGTTTAAAACATTTTTCTAATTAACAGTCTTCATCTATTCCTTCCCATGATACCTATTAGTGGTAATGAAGTTACAGAGAGCAGTAAGATGCCTTTCAAAGTCTTCATTTGACTTTTCTGAACAACCAAACTCTTTTACTCCTCCCTATTCTCCATAATCAATCATTTTCATAGCCCTGCTTTGTACCATCTCTGGAAATTCCTGAGCCAATAACTTTCAAGAATGGATTTGCCTTTTTTTTGTCAGCATGTCACTAGTGGCTGGTGGTAGTGGTTCATGGTATGACTTAGCAAAACACAGCTGTACCTACTGGTCAGTCGTTTCCAGACTGGTGGAAATCTTTGGGAATGGTGGCTCACAATTCATAAACAGCTCTTGTCCCCAGCCACTGCAACACAGTTCCATTGACCGAGTTTTTTAAGACAAGGTGGTCAAATATTGAAACAGCTTGCCTAGAGTTGCAGATCTACCTCCTTGGAGGTAGTCAAGGTGTGAGTGGACACAACCCCAACACAGAAACCTGATCCAATCAGATCTGCTTTAAAGTGTACCAGATGACCTCCTGGAGGTCTCTTTCAAGTTAAGTTATTCTAGAGTCTTTTTATTCTAGTGACTTGATCAGCCAGTTTCTTAAGACTGATCAATAGTTATTATACATAATGTATTAGTCATTTCACCTTCTTTGCAAGATTTAAGCCAGTGCCACAATTTAATTTTATCCTCATTTTTTCCTAACTGCAACAATAAAGATATTGTTTTCATTTGCTGTAGGCTTTTTGTCCACTTCTTAAGATCTCTTTTGAAAGTGGTTGCTCATCCAAGTAGATCTGGAGTCTTTCTTTACCCTTCTTCCCAAGAAAGATAAGAATAATTTAGGTTTTTCTACAGGTTTTGTACCTCTTACCCATGGAGTTCTAGTCTGACCCTGTATTTAGTTTTTGAGCTCATTGCTGTAGCTATCAATATCAACAAGACTCCTTAAAGTCGAAGATAAAACAAATTAAAGACCTACTTTTGCCCATTCAATCAATAAATTTTAGCAGCATTAATGGGAGTCTCGTCACAGACATAATTTTGGCATGCCTAAGTCTAGCCCAACAGAGCACAATCGTCTGCAGGTACAGGGGCTATTAAGAAAAGAAATCTTGTATATATCCTGAAATAACCAGGTTCAACCATCATTCTCCAATATAAAATTAACAAGTAATTCAGAATGGCTGTTGTGCATCTTACTGTGTGGCTGTGAGTCAGAGTCATATTAAAAGAATACAGAAATCACAATTCATTTTGCAGTATTTATGATGCAATGTATGAGAACAGGTGTTTGCCGAGCAATGATGAATGATGAGACTAAAAGCCAGATATAGGCACTGAGTAACACAAATAATTCAACTCCTGTTTGCTCCTCAAGAAGCACAGAGGATATGCACCTTTAAGCTGCAAATGCTTAAATGCATTAGCTGTCAGGTGCATGTCTCCCCTCAACAATCTGCAGAATAGAGACTTGAATTATTTCTGCTCAATTAATCGCATTTTAGCCAGCATGGAACTCTGTAGACCACTAATAGCATAATACCATTAACACCCACACACACCTTTCACCTTAACCTTTCAGGCCAAGAAGCTAACCATTCCTGGAGGCAAAAGAGCCTCGTTTTGCTGTGGAGTCAATAAACCATCTGGTTTCACAGGACGTGGCCGGTTTGGCTACAAAGGTAATTCCCTGGGCCCAGGTGGGTATCCTACAGAGAGGTACACCACCAAAGATTACTTCAGCCTGTATTTAGTGCTGTGGGAGTTAGCACCAGGTGGTGGGAGTCTGGTATCTTCTCTTCTCAGCTCTTTCCAAGTACGCTTTCAACAACTGGGAGAGCTGCCTCTCACATTATCCTTTCTGCTGTAATCCTAAACTATCTGGAGCCCTTCAGTACTTCACTTGACTCCATTCTATTCTGCTAATTTACTTGCTCCCGCTCTTTTCAAGCCCTGAGAGCACACACTTCTTAATATCTCAAATAGAGCTCTTGGAGATCATGCTGCCAAAATAGATGCACGTACTTCAGCTTGAAGCAAAAGGGTAACTAACACTGTAAAGCTAAAACAAAACAAAACAAAACAAAACAAAACAAAACAAAACAAACAAAAAAAGGCAGGTAGTGCTTTCCTGCTAACAAATGTGTAAGACAATGTAGCAGACACGCACTTTTGAAATGCAGGTGGGCTTTTATTCCTGGCAGTGCAATGAGAGAGGTAATTCCAGATGTGGGGAAAACAACACCCCTCAAAAAGGGATTTGCAATAACATAGCACAGAGGAAGCCTGGAGCAAACTGGCACCATCTAGAAAGCTGGAAGAGAGCCAAACAAATTATGGCCCAGGCTCTTTGGAGCCCTGTTCCCCCCTTCAGTGGGAACTGCACAGGAAAAGGATGATTGTGAGAGGGTATATGATGGGTACAGCCTTCATTACACATGGAAAGGGGTGTAAATTACAATCCCTCGTGCATACAGAGGCAAAGCAAGGTTCACAATGCCTTACTATATTAAGCCACATTATGAAAATGACTGTTTACATTGGTTCATTAATGTTTGCACAGGGCTGTGAACATGCAAAGCGGTAAGTATCAGCACAGGCATCAGCATGGTATCTCAACTTTGACAAGTTCATGAGTGTTGTAACAAAAGAAAATACACTTTACTCATAACAATTATTGTTCATGAAACATGGTGTTTAGCATATTGTCTCTCTACAGCATTTCTGACCACACAGAAAAGGGTATCATTAGTGTGTATTGTTATACTGAGTAATTTATTCTTCCAAAATGTGTGCCATCATTAATAAAGTACCAAATTCAACCCATTAACTCACACATTTGGCACTGCAAGGCTATGTGAGTTCTGTGCTGTTAAAACACCTTTAGTCAGATTTAGTACAATGCCTTATGTTGTACTGTCTGGTGAAAGGAAGGTTATTTCTCAGCTTTCTATTTTTTCTTTATTTTTTAGTTCTTTTGCAACTCTATCAGACATCCCCAAATCAACATGAGGTTTTAGGATTAAGTGCTGAGATCTATTGCCTGAGTTGAGTACCTCAGCATCCCAGAAAGTCGGTTTTGTTAGGATGCCAGCTGGAACAGTAAACACTAACAGAAGAAGTATCTGTTCTCTCTGCTGGGTAAAAGAGTGAAAGCCAGAGGGACTGCAAATTAATCTCTTCCCCCAACCTCTGTGCCACTGCAGAGCAGGCCCTTTCCTCCAGACAGGCTTTCAGCTGAGCAATACCTGCTCATTTTCTGGATCAAAACAAATTCTACAAGGCCTTTCTTGGTGCCCTTTCATATATATCTCTGCCATCCCCAAAGGCTGTCTGTGTCTCTCTGCCACTCCTGGCTGCAGAGGCAGAACTCACCACAAGAACCTGTCAGCTCTGCTCCAGCAGCCTCTCCTCCACAGGCTACTCCAGCAGCACTCAGGGAAAGAGCAGCCTGCCCTGTGCCCCAAAGGCATCTGCTTTTGGGGTCACAGGGGCCAGGGCAGCTTCCCCTCCCCTTAGATACAGCCTGTTAGAGGAACATGTGGCAGCAAGGGAATTGTTAAACTTCAAGCAGGTTAATAATGAAAAACCCCTCAAAGACTGGGGTTGAGGCCAATCTCACTTAATACTAGTATTAGTGACTGGCACAAAAACATAAAATCGAACAAATAAATTCCCTGAGACCTAAACATCTGGAGGGAGGACTGGGGGTTCACATAGCAGGGGCTGGATTATCTGGAAGGGTAATAGAAATGGAATGAAATTTAATAGGCGTGTGCAAGGTCAGAAGCTTTGGGACTAATAACAAGACTTTCTGCTATAAACTGTGAAGTTGTCAGATGGAGGACCTATGTAGGGAGAAGAATATTTGTAGAATATGGGATGTCTGCAAATCATCAGCCATGAAAAGAGTAAACACATCAGGTGACGTATACTCAGAAGAGTAAAGGAAGACTAATTTTCATGGTAAATGCCTCTTTGAGAGCTTCTTCTTTGAAACACTATGGACAATGCCAACCATGTTGGAAAGAGTCCTTCCAACCCCAAGAGCCCCAGAAACGTGCTCCAAAACTAGTGAGATAATGTTCTGATGCAGCAGGACTGAACAACCTCACCTCTTACTCTGGAAAGACCAGGAGAGGAAGGATAGTATTCCTGTCGGGTCATTTACCAGGCAAATTAAACAGTCCAAAAGGGACATAAAGCTAAAAGACACACAGGTATAGGTTTTAGAAGAAAATAAGATAAAATGAGTCTAACAGAGATTTTTGGAAGTGCCTCATCTTAAATAGGGTTTGAAAAGTTCATAGAAAAGTGAAGGTCAGAGGAATAAATGATGAACCAGGACCTCACTTATACTAGGAAAATTACTTCCTATGTGATACATATTGGCACCAGATTGTTCTCCAAAACTTTCCTCTGTGTTTCTCTACAGCACACTTTCACAAAAATAGTTTACTTTTTTTTTAGCATTGCTGAATAGTGGTGGCAATATTTTTCTCCTCCATTTCTTGCAAAAGTGCCAATAGCTTTTTTACTTTTCACACTAATGCTGTAACACTGCATCTCAAACACCTGAAGCTACACCTGACATCTTGTACCTGCTGTACCCCACAGAACCTCTTTGCAACACAGGGAAGTAAAATGTGCCCATTCTGCCTTGCTCCCGCTGCCTCCCCTCAGTTGATTGTTATTATTTTTGTGATTTCTAGGAGTATGGTGCATTCCTTCAAACCTGTGCTGTCACACTTCCCTAGCCTACAATGAGCCACCCGTAAGCAATACATCCTCTGCACTGCTTCCTCCCCCCAAATGCCATTACAGATTCTTCCCTTTCCATTAAACAAGACCATTTATTGTAGAGCAGCCTTGTCTGTAGCCTTGCACCACAAGAGAGAAAAAGCATGCAAAATACAAATCAGGCTGCCAGAGAGGCTAAACCCTGTGAAAGACAAAATCTGCAACAAGGAGGTCTGCAAAAGTTGTATTAAATAAGGCAGCAGGAAGTATTTTGAGGAATGAGTTAAAGGAATTAAAAAGTGGAATAGAAGAGTTTTCCTGATCTCAAATTCTAAAAGCACCAGAGACACACATAGCTCCTCAGAGCTCTCCCTGTGCCTGAGAGTGATTTCAAGAAGACAGAAACATCTCATCAGTGGCGCTAAGAGAAGCGGAAATGTATTCTGTGTTTTCCTTGACTAGACCCACACACTACAGAAACAGCTGCTGGAGAGGGACAGCCAACAGCTCAGAGCTCCAGCTTGGATAGATAGCAGAAAGAGCAGAAAAGTAGTTAAATTGAATGGGCAGAAAATGAAGGCCTTCCCTCAGAGGGATGTGTCCGCAATCCCCTGATAACAAACAGCAAAAACATTTCTTGAGAGAACTGTTCGCTGTTGGAAATATTAATTTCATCAGATTAGGTTTGGTAAACATTTAAAAATGAAACAGAAAACACAAGAAAGTTCTTGTCAATTTGAACAATAATGAACTTGAAATATTTCTATGTCCCTAAATCAGAATATTACAGAATGCTAATTTTTCCAAGTGGAATGACAGAAAATTCAAAAATGTTCAGCTCTCCTGGGGAATGGAAATTGCAGTTTCCAGTCAGCTTTCTCAGGTGTCACTGACAAAATCAGGCTTTGGATTGTCCCCATGCTTTAAGTTTGCTTTAAGTGTGCTCACAGTATTTTTGCCTTTCACTGGGGCAAAAAAATACATTTATTATGTAGCTAAAAGTAGCATTGACCTCTTGACCTCTGTTGCACCTTTCCAGGCCAGCTTTATTTTGTAGGCTGGAGACAAATGGTCCCTTCTTAACAGTTAGGTGCCAACTGCTAAGCCATGAATTTAAATAAACAAAAAGACAATTACAGATCACAACCCAGAAGCAGAAGCAGTTCCTCCTGACACTATATCTATTCCCTAGACTTCTCTTTTCTAACAGCCTCAGACTCAAGCCCAGTGCTCAAAGCTGCATCTAGTTTGTAAGTAAAATGAGCAAAAGTTTGATTTCTCTGGCTCCTTTTGTTAAAGAGCAAAGGTATTTTTCACCTGCTCTAAGAGAACCACTTAAAAATTCCAAAGACCTTAAAAATTTCAATATAAATGAGCTAAAAAAAAAGTTCAAGAGAAACAATTTTCTCACTTTCCATGTTAGAACCAGTCTTTCACAATGACTGCACATTAGGAAACTGAAATTGTTGCCAACATGAAAACTACACTTAGATCAGGATATGAATTAATGAGCTTGCTTTTCACCTTTATCTCCCCCTTCTTCAATGCTTTCTTCCCCCTCCCAAATAAATGAGCTGTGTTCCTAATAAAGCGCTTGAAAGGAAGGCTGGGAAATTTAATAATAAAAAGCTCTCTGAAATTAAGTTTCTGGCACTGCTTAAAAAAAAAAAGAAAATGTTATTACTTGGTCCTTTGCTTTTCCCCAAAGCAAATTTCAGTCCTTTGAGGACCGCACAAATATAAAGCAGATAATTTACAAACCTTTTATTCGGCAATTTGCCTGGTCCAAATAATCAACTATAATAGGAATTGCCAACTGAGTATTTAAAGATTCTAGTATAGGAAGAGAAACTGAACATTGTAGAAAAAGAAAGTCTCTGTCTAAACTATCAAATACTAGACTATCAATGGGTACAAATTGTTCAGCATGTTAATGTTCACAGAAGTGAAAGAAAGTGAAAGAAGTGAAAGAAAGTGAAAACCCAATGATAATTCCTGGAGTTTTTATCACATAATAGGTTTTCTAACCTCAGCTCTTCTGCGTTCGCTGCATTGAAGATGACAAAGAGGAAAATACCATGTTTGCCTTATTCAAGTCCAAAACCAGAAATGAGAAAATATGCAGTTAAGCAAACCCAGACTTTTCCTCTGCTCATGTCTTATTAAAAGAGTTATCAACATATTCCTGACAATTTAGGAAACTAAAAACTGGCAACTAAATTGGTGAAAACTTAATCAGGAAAACAAATGCAAGGCTATTTCTCTAATTTTGCATCAACTATAATGTTTTCAGGCTCTTTCTTACATAGCTCTCAAAGAATAGTGCAGGGTGCAATGAGCCACTGCATACAGAATCAATATGATTTCAACAGAAGCTGTTTATTGTTTACATAAAACCCCAGTTATAGTTTCTAGCTCTACTGTCCACGCCTACAGATGTCTCTCAATTGGCCAAGCCACTTATACATAAGGCAGGCACACATCCTTCAGAACACTCAATTGGTCAAGCATCCATCATCAAGCTGTGTGTCTCCTATCTAGGTTTTGCAGCCTTTTCAGGCAGTTTCTCAGGCTGTTTGTTCCCACTTTCATCCTGCTGTTGTCTTAGTGGCCATGATGAGTCCCTGAGAATTCTGAAAACAAGACTGCAGGTGGCCTGTTATCTACAAACAGTTTGGCCAGTGCATCAGAATGGTCTGTTATACAGATGCATTGCTACAGAATAGTGTATGAAAATCAGGCTCCACTGAATTTTCTAGGAATTTTCGTGTTGCATTGGGTTAGGACTGTGCCATAATGCAATACATAATTCTGTAGAATCATTTAGCAAAGGACCTACAGGCTAAACTAAGAGGATCTGATATTGACATACATATCATGGTCACCTTCCTTGTGAAATAAAAATGGGCCAAGAAATTGGATTTGGAATTTCAAGCTGAAAACCTGTTAGGTCCTGTGCAAGTTTACATTTAGACAAATTAAAATTTTGAAACCTGTGCAAATGACACCTCACATTTACAGGCAGGGAGCTCATCAAACTATTAGTTTTTTGCTGAGAAGAGTTGAGAAGAGGCATACATGTATCAGAAGCAGACAGCTGGCTCCGACATCTATTTTGCAATTAGTATGTTGTCTATCCAACAACAGCAGAGGATTCAGATCAATCAAAACTACAAATTCTATGTCATTTTTCACATGCTCAGAAAGTTCTACTGGAAATTGTGTTTAAAAGTGGCCAGAATATTCAAAAGACTATGAATAATTTCTAAACAGCTTCTTCCAAGTTTAGAAGAAGAAATGAACAGTTAGTCTTCAATCACTACTTCAATAAAATTAAAGGTTGAGACTATATAAGTGAAACTTTGACCCTATGAAATATAAAGAGAAGTTATGTATGCCAGAATTTAAGATTTAAATTCAAGCACCACTTCAGCCTTAACCACCAGATCACTTATTTGATGTAAATCATTAATGCAAAACAATACCTGTTTTATTATTTTACCTTAACTCTAAAACTTCTAATAATTTTTTACATACAAAGCTTAGCAATGAAATATGTGTCACTAGTGTTACTGAAACATTCCATATAATCTTCATTCTATCTTGATTTGTCTCCCACATACAGATTTGTGAAAAATATACATGAAAGATTTTATCTGTGGAACTGCCTCCAATAGTAATATTAAAAGAGGAAATCTATGAAGGCTTACAGAAACCTCTTTTTCTCCCACAGGAAAGGTCAAGGTCTTCTGAATAACTACCAGGAATAAGCTTTTTGCATAGGATTTCTGATTCAGCTACAAATAAGTTGCTATGACGTGGCTGGACAACTGCCTGTGCTCTGAGGTCTATGGGAGGCTTAGAAACAAAATCCCATCACCACATTAAGCATCTTAGGTGTAGAATGGTTAAAAAGCAACATCTTCTCCCTTACAAGAGCAACATGGAAAAGGGCTTCCATGCCACCACTGCTGGCATATTTAAGACTGTGGTGGGGCTGGAGGTATCCAAGCCTCACTTGCTCCTACAAATGTCTCTTTCAGCAAGATCTGTTAGCACAGGCTCTTGGCTGTCTCCTGTCTTGCAGTGTAAAACACTTCCAAAATCTGGTATATTTTAAACAGCACAGAAGACACTGGCTTAGCTTAATTAAAGCAAGTGCCCCTGATAAAAGGTCAGGCTATGCCCTTAAAAGTTTAAATTATGCCACATAATCAAATCAGGTTTTGCTGTGGATAGGCACAACTAAGGCTGCTTGGTTTTTTCCTTATGAATAGGAATTGTATATTTATACCAAGACCAAAAACAGCTCAGTGAAAACTGACGAAGTGTGTATAATCCTTGGATGAATTAGAAAAGCCAGAATCTATAAGCAACTCTAAGAAGGATTCCCAAATGGAGAATCTCATCCTGAATGACGCTACTTTTCAGAGGTAAAAAGGGAGCAGAGATAGATTATCCCCCTACATCTTCTTCAAGCCTGGTGTAAAATAAAGTGGGGTTTTCTGAAAAAAACCTTCAAGAAATTAAACCATGTAGCTTACGGATTCACTATAGAGCTGAGCCAGCTGTGCTGGGAGAAGAGATGCTCTTCTCCTGAAAAGGAATCATTCATGGCTTCTAGCACCGAGAGGAACAAAGAGTTTATGCACCCTTCCAGAGGAACAATTAACAGGGACCTTCAGCTTTACTCAGCTGAAAATGTTGGAAAATGGCCTTCTCTACTTCTCGAGTGAATTGAGAAGTAAGTAACCAAATCAAAATACATCATACAGTTGATTCCACATTTCTGGAGCCTGCTTCTGATATACTTTATAGGACGGACAAGAAGAGGTTGGCTGAGAAGAGCCCTATCTGGCCTTTCATTAACAACAGGCTGCATTTCACTTGAGAAGTCACACCACTCTACCACACATCACCTGCTTTGACAACAACACAGAAGTCTGGGAGAAGTGGTACTTGCTCTTGCAGCATCATTTGAAGGATCCTCAACAGACATGAAGCAAGGACACACACTGAGGGCACGGAAAAGCCACCAGGACACAGCTTTGACACTGATGTCCCCACAGGGGGTGTGCACCACACAGTGGGCTGTACATCCCAGTGCCAGGGAGAAGAGAAGCTTCCTGGGTCTCTGTGTCTTAGTGCCACTGCATGGGGGTGGCTCACACAGCTCAGCACCCCTCCACCCACTGCGCCATTTCTTTCAGTGCTACTGTCCTACAGGATCACTTTTAAGCCGCAGACCTCAGACTAACCTGACAAGTTTAATCCTCTGAAGAGCGAGTGCAAAAAGGATTGATTACCTGTAACTCCCACTTCTCCCCCAGCTGCACCACCATGACTTCTCTGACCTCTGCAGTGGAACAGAAATCACACAGCAGAACAGCAAAGGATTTTGGGGGTTTATTTTACTTTTTCCTCCAAGGAGAAAGGAAGTCAGAGGTAAGAAACACTACTTGTTAGTATTTTTATTCTGACTGTACACTTTCCTCTCTCTTCTGGCTTGTGACATTTCACTGCTGCTGCTGAGGTCTGCCACACTTCCCCACAGAGGGAAGAGTACATACGAGCCAAGACTGGCAAACACTACCCTCCCCTCGTACCCCTCACGCAGCTCAAGAGGGCTCTCCTCTGCAGCACCAGTTTTCATCCTCATCCCATCCTGCAGCCAGAGCAGTGCAGTGCTATCCCTTTATCTATGGTGCAATAAAAACAAATGCTGCTCACGCTGTTGCCAAGTCCCCAGGCAGCTCTGCCTGGGAGCTTTTGTACTACACTGACTGATTGGAGTTTTCATTGCCTTCCTGGCCCGTTGGACACCAGCACCTCAGAGGATTATACTTCTGCTCTTTCAAGCAATAATAGCAAGTTTCTGCGTAAGCAGAAATGTAATACTTCAGGGTGAAAGAGAAGATTTTTAAACAGAAAGTTATTTCACTTGACTAAAATTGATGGGATAGCCTTTCGTCAATTCCCGTACTTTTATCTACAGGGAAGATCACCTCGTACAGTCCTTTGAGAGAGACCTACAGCAACCAACAAAAAACAGCTGAAATTAAACTTTGGTTCTGCATTTGACACTTCAGAAAACTTTGGGTTGGCCAGTTCAAGAAACAGACATGAATCCAAAGTCTAAGCCCAGAGTAAAGATGCAAAAAACCTCTGAGGTATTTGGAGCTCAGTGTTCAAGACATCTTAAAATATTTCCTAATTGTGATACTGTTGATGATGGACACATAAGCCTCAGAAAATGTGATCTCTTCAGTGCAGTCCTAGAGCAACTGAAGATTTTCTCATCTTCATTTCAGTCAATATTTCTTTTAAATCTTTTTGCCTGGATATAAAGTGGGGCTGCTCTTTCAGAACTGCATCAGCCTTGTACAATAACCAGCACTAAATATTCCTGTCAGTAGTTTACTTATTATTACCCTGAATCTCCTGATAATTTTTGCAGTGCTCTATATGGCTATATATTTGCTTTTATGTATCTTCTCGATTCCTATTGTAGATGTAGGACCTTTCCTAGACTTACCTGGAAATAATTCTTGTAGACAAAACATAACAAAACAACAACAAAAAAGAAGCAAAAGTAGCAGTGAAATATTTTCTGTTAATACAAACAGCTTAGGCAATAGGTTAAATTCATTCCTTCCAGAAGATGGGAGATTCCCCTCTGATTAGATTTCAGAGGAGTAGGAAGCAGACAATTAGATGATGAGACAACATCTCCCGCTCTGGAAAGACTGTTTGAAGTGTTACAAATATTTCTTTAAACATAATTAAATGATAAACAGACTTGGTTTTTAGCTTTTAAAACACTCTAATTAACTTTTAAATGCAACCGAATTTCATTCATTCCAGTGCTTAGAAAACATTTCTTTGTCTTAATACACTCCATCAAACAGCAACAAGCAAAATTTCCCTTCCATTAGTGTTGATTTATATTTATGCATATTTATCTTAAACTCTGCCCTCCCTTCCAATGACTAAATTTTCTTTATGTGAATATCTATATTATGGAGCATCTGCACTTTTTTTTTTTTTTGCCAAACATAAGTAAGACCAATAACCTTGTTTTTGTAAAGATCACTACAAATATCTTGAATTTATTGAAAATTGAAGCTAAAGCCATAATGTATATTCCTCTTAAGTCCTATACAAGCTGCGAAAATTTTGATTCTTTAGTTCAGCTGACTTAACAAAAACCCCACTAAAACAAACAAAGAAACAAACAAACAAAAAACCAAAACACTTTTTGCATTTAATTAATTCTCTTCTGTGCATATGACCCAAGATGGCATTTTTGTAAGACAGAGACAGCTGGCAGCAAAGGTGCCTGTCTCTGTTTTGCAGGTATTTGTAGTTGCCAGCTATTTGGAAGAGTCCCCAGTCTTGTCTCACAGCAAGGCAGGTTGTGTACCCAGCTGGCGTCGAGCCACAGCCATTATGGCAAACGGCAAAAGACCGAAGGAACAGCTTTTCACAGAAACACCAAAAAAAAAAAAAAAAAAAAAAAAAAAAAAAAAAAAAAAAAAAAAAAAAAAAAAAAAAAAAANAAGTAACTGGACTGTGAGTGCAAGACTAAAAGTTTAAGGTATACAGAATGAAAATCTCTGCAAGATCTTTTTGTACCTCTGGATTTCAGATTATCAGCTAGTTTGGATCATCTGTCCTTTCAGCGGAAGTGTTACCAGCATGCAGCTGGGAAAGCTGTCTAATCCAATCCTCCTGATCACATTAAGAGAATTTATGCTATGTCTTTGAGCTCTTAACCAATTCTAGACAGATGACATTTTAATAATAATTTCTTTAGGACACTCAAAACTTCACAGAACCATGAACAAGTGAAAGTAGCTTTGAAGTAATGCACTTTTGTGGGAACAGCTACAACAAATCTTAAACTCTGATGAACTCCTAAAGAGCTTTTACTGTTCTAGCACAGAGAAAGGAGATATAGAAATTATTACAGACATATTGATTAATCAGCCTATCTGACAACAGTTGGGGTGATGAAGATGCCAGTTCTGCACCCTGGAGAGCACACTCAGCCGTGAGCTCGAAGGGAGCCCCAGCACCGATGTGCCACCAAGGGAGGGACTCAGGCACACCAGGCAGTGCCTGCTTTGCCACCACCAAGCCAAAGCACCAAGACTCCTCACAGGGACTGCAGAGAAATTTACAGTGAGTGTTCAGCACCAGCTGTGTCAATGGGTGCACAACCATTCAGAAAGAACGGGGAAAGAAACCCTGTAATAGAGCATCACGGACGAAATAATCACTTATTGTGGCAAAGCCACAAACAATTCAAGCAAGCCCTAACCAAAATGTTATTATCAAAGCAGGGATAGGAATTACAGGGGCAGGAAGCCAGTGAAGGGTCAAGAGCCACCTAAAAATCATAGGAAACAGAAGGCAGAAAGCCATGAGAATCGCACTGTTCACAGACAATGAGAACTCAAAGCGAAAAACAAAATTCAAATTCCCATCCTCATACTTGGCCATAGTTTGAGCTGCAGCGGGGGAAGAAAGAAATTTTTAAAGAAGAAACTTTCAAAACTATGCAAATGTTCCTAGAAATTTTCACTATTTTGAAACATAGAAATCAGAATCACAAATCAGCTTTGCCCTTCATATTCTGGATTGTTTTCATAGGCTGTCAAACTGTCTCTGTACCTTTACTTACTGATTCACTTGTCACTTGTCTTTAAAGAAAACATCTTAAAAATCTTGATTTAATAGGAAGAATAAAAGGAAACATAGAACAACACAATATGAAAATGCCCTATAAAACATCTGTTACAATCTTCAGTTTATTGCTTAAGGGATGGCAGCAGGTGTACCATGCCCTGAAGCTGGTGAAAAATCTCTTCTATCCTGCAAAGCACATCAGCAGTGTCAAACTCTGAACATGAGCATGGTTCATCAGTTATTCAGTCAATCTAAAAGCCTCAAACTTGAGTGTAGTCTGAGAATGAGACTGAAGATCAGAAGCATGACAAGGATCTTATCACTAATTTGAGAAAATTATTTGAACTGCAAGAATCTCAAAGACAGATCATGATTTTGGTTCCTAATAACTGCTCTAATGTTAAAATGCTAGTTAGCAGTGTTAGCTGGTTTCGGTTGAGCTTTTGGTTGAGTCTTTTTTACTGATCCTTCCTCTTCTGCCATAAGGTTAGGGTGAGATTAGGACATAATTTGTATGGGACACTGCTCTGTTCCTACCTTGGGGATGCTGCAGGGTGAATATTTTGGGATTCTGAAAGAATCAGCTATAACTCAGAGTGATAGAATTACTGTGGGAGTCCAGTTTGCTCTTTGTAGGTATTTCACTTCCACCCCATCAGCATTCATCTGCAGATATTAGATTTTTTGCTACAGGTAGTAATAGTAAATTTCTATTTCCCTGAACTTCTTTTCAGCTAGCACAATTTCAGTGTAATTCTTTAAATCCTCCCTATGTTGATGGCCATTTTGGAGTCCATGGGGCAGGGAGAATGTCTTCTAACCAGGCCAACCTATTCCATAAATCTCCCTTTGCCCACCAGTCTGAAACAGTGCTGCACACCCACCTGGCCATTCCCTTCTTTCCCATCTTCTCCCCTTTCACACACCAAAAAGTCCAAACTGTGCTATGAGAACTAATTTTGATAACTGAACTTTTAAGCCATTTTTAAAACTAAAGCCAGACTGTCCATTGTACCCCACAAAATCTTTTTTTGCAAACATTTCTTCTGTGCCCTCATCAAAGCTACAGACATGAATCTAAAACAGATTGTAGGTGTTTTCTTTATTTTACATCAACTACTATTAATGATTAAATTGCACAGGCAATTACCACAGGCAATGTTTTAGCTGCTCTATTGTTTTCTGGTCTTGCTTTTTCGGAACTTAATGCCCCTGTGGTACTTCAAGGTGACTGCAGTTTCAGATGAGTTTTGCACATGCATCCTGCAAAGGGAGTCCCAGGCATTGCACACAGGGTGCCCAAAACAGAACTGCATTGCAATCTGCAAATGAAATATCCTGTTTAATTTTGGGCTACTACATTATTTTCACTACACCATACATCTTTAAACTTTATGAGATCCTAACAACATTCTGGCTCTGGAAATCTTTAAGGATTTCTAAATGCTGCTGTAGTACTACCTTGCCCAGATTGAAGAGAGCATTCAAATTTTTCAAGTTTTCTAACTGATCACACTCAGGAAAGATACAATCACAGCCACCAAAAGATTTTAAATGACACAAAATTAGTCATTTCTTAGTCCAGACTGCTTGAAATTTACAAAATTGCCCTGATTTAAAAGGAAGGAAAAAATTACCTTGAGGGTATCTAAGCTCAGAGTTATTAGCCTGAGGCTCACTGAAGAATGGCAATGAATTCATTAATTCCTAACATGGCAAAATAGTTAAGGTGAAGAACACAGTCTCAAAATCCTCTGCACCCCATTTCTATTTAAACTACTTATTGTTTATTAGCTGCCTAATTTCCCAGCCTGCAACACACTGACTGCTTCAGAACCCAAAGGGGGATTGGGGAAATTCAGCTTCACCTTAGCAGCCAGCGCATGGTAGGACTGCCCCATTGCAGGACTTCTCAGCTGTTGCATGTCTGTGTCTGCACTCGTGATGCAGGAGCAGGATCTAATTTGCCTGCTTCACAAAAGGTTCTGGAGATGCAGCAGATGCAGTAACATCATGCTTAAGGAATCAAAAAAAAANAAAGAAAAAAAAAAAAAATTTAAAAAAAAAAAAAAAAAAAAAAAAAAAAAAAAAAAAAAAAAAATTATTTTTGTCATTTTCTGTGATGAAGGAAGTGAAGAAAGCTATTCTATCAGTTACAAAATCAGGATTCCTAGTGTTTTGGCTACTGATTCTTGTCAGTTCACTTGGACATTTTCAAGCTGAATCTGAATCATCAAGGTCAAAAATTTCTATCAAGCAAGAAACATAAATAGAGTTTGCTGAACTTGCCTATCAGTGAGCAGATGACTTTGCTCTGTATTTTATTACTACTGTGTCCAGATCAGCCACACATGTTTCTACCACAGCTCTTGAGAACATGTCCCATGTGGCTTACCCAAGGCACAGGTCCAGGAAACTGGGCACAAAATATCTGAGAGCTCTCAATAAACACTAAAGTGCAAAAATGACACTTTATTGCAGCTGACTGACACTTGCAGCCCCAGAGACAGAGAGAAATTGATGAAAACACCAGAGTAATGAACAGGGCACAAAGAAAACATTTTATTTGGCCAATCTCTGTGGAAGGGCAAAAAAATAAACTGATAAATGAAAAGATCCCCACTTGATGACAAGTTACCCCTTGGCCCTGAACCAGTCCAAAAGCTAGGCTAGCTTTATTGCATAATCACAGAAATCATCAGACAGATTGGAAACGTCTGCTTACTGTTTTGGTGAAGTGCTTAAAATGGTATCAGATCATGTTTTCTTCCTGACATTCATTAATGCTCTGCCTCTCTCAAAAACTAAATAAGCCAATAATGTAATGACCCTCAGAGAGATTTCACAGAAATGAAATTATGGTACCCTCTCTTTCATCAAAACACAAGATTTCAACTGCTATAATAAAATATTCACTGTGAAAGTAGTAACCCCATGACATTCCCTGGATTATTATATTCACTAAAAACAATGCCCTAAATTCTATTTAAATATAGTGCTAGAGCAAGAATCAGTTGTGAAAATTTTTAAATAAAATGGAATAAAATAATAAAATCTCTCAACAAATCTGCTTGCTGCCTGTACACAGTCAGATCTGCTGGTTGAAGAGCAAACCAAATGTTTGCCTTCTATCAGCAAAGCTGAACCAGCTCCCTTAACTCCTGGACAAAGGTTTTCTGCCACTTCTCAGAACAACTTTTAAAGTAAGTGCTGGCTGAGTCCACTTGCTGGACTTGAGGTCACACCAGAAGAGCCATCCTCCTTGTCATGAGCTGGGATGGAAGAGACATGGCACAGGGATACCCACATCCAAGAGCCACCTCCCCTTCCCTGTTGGACACACACCTGGCTCCACTTGCTGTGCATGTTGCAGGAGTTATGTGCTTTNAGATTGACAGCGAAACATAACATACTGCAATTGTTCATCTTATGATCAGACATTACCTGATAGGAACATACTCATTTAAGAGAGCAACACTTTTTCAGCTGCCAAGAATATGCACACACGAATGGAAATGCTGACTGCTTCAATGAATTTAATGGCTCATCTCTAGTCTCAGAAGTTGACAAAATCTTCAGGAGCATCTACCATGATCATTGCCACCCTGTAAGAACACTAATTAGAGAGGAGTCTGGCTGAACTCTAAATCTGTATTTTCTGCATTTGGATGTTTGAGCAAGTTCCCGGTTACAGCTTTGCTTGTTTTCCATGAGAATTAAAATTT